>JALPQD010000238.1:830002-960002 GCA_023101885.1 Typhlomys cinereus | reverse complement strand
GGTCTGGGAAGGTGACTCAGTGGATAAGATACTTGACCTGCAAGTGTGAGGATTGGAGTTTGGTTCCCCAGAACTGGAAAAAACAAACAAACAGGTAAGGCAGGGCAGCCACCTGTGATCTCAGCACTGATCTCATCGCAATACCCGGCAATGACAGGATAGCTCCAGGGCAGGCTGATTAATGAGTCATACATAACCTATAGGCGAGCTCTGGTTTCACTCAAGAAATCCTGCCTTATAAGAAAGTGTAAAACAATCAAAGAAAACACTGATGTCAACTTTTAGGCTTTCATATACAAGCACACATACGTGCAAGTATACACATATGTTCCTACACACATGTGAATACTCATACATATATGCATATCTCTCACACACACACACACACACACACACACACACACACACACACACATTTTTGTAGCATTTATTTCTTCATTTTTGCTTCCTGAAACAGAAATTTTTCCTTTATCTTGACTGACTTCTGGACTAAAACCCATCAAGTTGAGCAGGGGATTCCCTTTAACAACTGGGCGCCCAGTGTGGCTTAACTTCCAAGCTGATTAATGTTTGACCTTATGCTACTCCTAATGGCCATGTGCACTTACCTATGGGGACAGACTCCAGCAGGATCGTCTGCTAGTGAGCTGACTGGGGCTGTTAATCTAGATGTAGAGCCATAGTGTGCTGTGTCCTTGATTTCCTGATGGATCTAATGGTAAAATCTGATTTTTCTATTTGTTAATTTTTCTCTTGTTGTGAGGGTTGGGGGTAGATTAGATACTTTTCTTTCCATGACTAAATACTTGACAGAAGGAACTAAGGAAGGAAGATGTCATGGTTTAAATGTGAGTTGTTGCCCATAGATTCATGTTTGAATCCTTAATTAATGTTGATGTTTGGGAAGGTATGACGCCTTTAGGAGGTTATGGAGTCTTACTGGAGGAAAGCAGGTCCCAGAAGCCAGGCGCTAAGGTATTGGGGGCCAGCAGGGCCCTGCTTTCATAGCTGCACTTGTTCTCTTGCTCTCTCTGCCTCCATGATGACAGCTGTGACCTGAGTCCAACTTCTGCTGCCCATCATGCCTTTCCCACCATGATAATTATATCTCCTCACTGAACTGTAAGACATATAGATATCCTTTTCCTTTAAACTAGATGTATCTGAGTATTGTCATGCAGCGACAGAGAAGAAAAGCTATAACATAAATTGGTACCAGAAGTGGGGAGTCACAGAGTATCATACTTAGGCACAGGTGTCAATTTGACTGTTGAGGGTTTGAGCTCTGGGCACAGTTGTAGAAAGTTGATGGTTGAGTTGAGCCCAGAGCAAACCCGAAGGACATTGTCTAGCTAATAAGGGAGGCCCTGCTTATGGTGGGTGGGATTAAGCCCTGGAATAAATCACAGAGAGCTGGTTGAGAGAGTTGACATCCTTCTGTTCACTTGACCAGACATGCTGGTCTCGCAAGTAAGGATTGTCCATCTCTCAGCCGTTATACAGTGATGGTGTGGCCAGTTCCCTCAGCCCTGGTGTTGGTGTGTGCTCTCCCATCAAGCTGGACTAAGAATTGTAACCAGATAATTGTTAGAGAAAATAAACCCCTTGTTCCCTTAAGCTGTGTGATGGTCATTTATCAGCAACTATGCAGGCAGACTGCAATACTGGGAGACTAAGGGACTCTGGTACCAGAAAGTGAAATGTTGTTATGAAACTGAGAGAGCTTAGTCCTGAGAAGTATGTTCATTGCAGGGGTGTGGCTGATGGTCATGGAATGGTCTTGTGGGAGAAGGACATGCAGAGAACTTGGAAACTTAGGGCTGGGAAAGCCTTTGTGTCTTGGAGACAGAACTTACAGGGCCTTTCTTGTGAGAGCTTTGAAGAGAATAATGAAGAGAGATGTGGACAGTGGAAGCCAAGCTTATAATGGTCCAGAGGGGGTACAAAGACTGTTTTAGGAGCTATACTAAGTGCAAATAGAGTGATGTTTTGCAGACTTTGGCCAAGTCTTATTCTTGCCCTGAAAGTCTGATTAAATAAGTGTTTGGTAGATGACATTTCAACACAACATAGCCTGGAAAGTGTAGAATAGCCATTCTTTAGTGATCTTATTCAGATTTACGATGAAAAGAGCAAAGAATTGGGCAGAAATAAATAAAAAGTGTGAAGTTTGATGAGGAAAAATTTGAGGATAAACTTACAGCGTTGAACCAAGAGACTTGAAAACTGCAAAATGTAGATTACTGTTAAAGAGATTAGTGAGCCAAAGCCCATTTTTCATTGAGCAGTAGAAAAGTCCACATCCCAAGGGCATGAGCCTCAGAGAGGGCTCCCACCCATAAGAATGCAAATTGTTTTGAAAAGAACCAAAGGTCAGAATTCCAAGAGAACTGTCTATTCTTGCTTTAAAGCAACTGCCCACAGTAGATTTGCCTAGCATCAGCACAAAGAAGCTAAGCCAGCTGTGATCCAAAGGGGTCAGTCTCAACCTAGAGGTCATAGCAGAACTTAGTGACACCATCCATATGGTTCTGGTTTTAGAGGCAGCAAAGATGTACACGTGAGGAAATTATAGAGTTCCCTTCTCTAGCTTCAGATAATGGTTGAAACCAGGCAGTGTATGCTAGGGATGGAATCCCTGTGAGAGCCCACATTTTGTGAAGTGGCGTTGAAGCCTGTATTGTCATTGAGATGTGAGGATGTTAGAGATGCCAGAGCCAACGCGGGACATCCTTCAAGGAGCCAGCCTAAGAGAGTGATGTGTGCTGCAGGCAATGTGCTGGAGGGGCAGAAATGAAGCCCTTTGGAACTGATTTCAACAGGAAGTTCATAAGCTGGACTTAGAGCTTCAGAATTTACAATTTGCCCTACTGGGTTCTGGTCTTGTTATGGACTGATCTTTTCTGGCTGTTCTCCCCTTCCTCCCATTCCTCCCATTGTATGTTGGAAGTATGCAAATTGTTTTTTGATTTTATAGGAAACTTTGGACTTTTGGACTATGTTTGGATTACTGTAGTCTACAGGAACTTTTAAAGTTGCACTGAATGTAGTTTGCATTAACGAAACGACCATGAGCCCACAAGGGCTGAGGAGTTCAATGTCATATTTTGAATGTGAGATGTACATGTGTGGAAACTAGAGGACAGTTTTCAGATGTCATTCTCTTACTGCCCCACGTAAGCTTCAGGGGTCACACTTTAGTCACCAGGCTTGTCCCAGGTGCCTTTACCTGCTGAACCATCACATCCACCACAAGAACAACAGTGTACTTTTTTTTTTTAATCATTATTGTTTTTGAGACAAGGTTTCTCTCCCTTGACCTTAGGGCACCAGCAGTTAGCTAAAGTAGAAGTCGACCTTGAGTTCCTGATCCTTCTTTCTTCCCTCCTCTAGGATGCTAGGGCAACAGGTCTGTGTCTGATTGAGGCAGGGTTGTGGATCAAACCCAGGGTCTTTAGTATGCTAGATTAGCATCCTATTCATTAAGCTACTGTCTAGTACAAAAGCAGTGTAATTCCCCTTTCTTGTGCCAAGGTATAGATTCAATGATTCTTTCCCAGTGCATAGAATGTACTAGAAATGGTGTTGAGGCTTCTAAGGCTGAGCTGAGCAGCACCTGGCTCACTCTGCTACCCGTATTGTTTATGGCAGCCTCTCACGCTGTATTCCAGTCCGGCTTTGAACTCAAAGTCCTTCTGTCTTTGCCTTCCCCAGATCCCTACAATGGATCTCATACCCCGAGGTCCTTTAGTAACATAGGAGAAATCTGCTACCCCACGGTCAGTGGACAATGCTGGAGAGAAGCTCATGGCACGCCCTGCTGTTTGGGACTGTCCAGCCAGTTGAAGTGTGCTTTCAGATGTCAGTCCAGAGTCATCCCAGCCAAACTCTGAGGGCAGTAGATGAACTGAACCCGTTGAACTCTGACCAAGCTGTCGAATCAGGAGCAAAATGAATGTGGCTGTTGTCTTAACCTGACACCAAATGAAGCAGAGACACATCGCCCCACCACCGCCCCTCCGAGCCCTGCCAGATCACAGCCCCAAGAGCAAAATAGATGTTTCTCTGCTTGGGGAAATGCAGTCAGGCCCGAAGCCAACAGTGCTTAGCCTGGACTTTTCGGTTATTTCCTCCAGCCAGTGGGTTAGATTTTCCATTTTAAGGCTTACTGCTGAGCTGGGCGCTCAACTGTGGAAGGGAGATACTGCCTGGTTTACTGCTCAGGGAAGGGAGCAGAAATAATAAACAAACAAACAAACAAACAAACAAATAAACCTGCAACACCTCCCGGCCCTCTCTCTGCCCCTAGAAGTGGGAGGGTTGTACCAGGTTCTTTGAAAAGGACAAACCACAGGTGGTTCCATGGTGTAATGGTTAGCACTCTGGACTTTGAAAAGGACATGCCAGAATCATGTCCTTCCTCATAAAGGACAGGTCTCATGTGGAGCTCCAGGCTATCCTTGGGTCCCCTCGAAGCCTTCGGGCAGCGTCAGTACTGCTCATTCTTTCTGGTGCCCCTCGCTGGCCCTTTGGTGCCACCCATGTCCTCAGCCTTAACTCGGCTCCTTCAGGCTATGTCTTCTCCCTTTTCTTTATCCCTGGACACGTGGACATTCTTCCAGACTGATCTTAGCCCTCTCTAGCTCTCAAGCTCAATCAAATGATCCCACTTAAACTTCTCACGACCTACATATGGCCATTGCACGGCAAAGCAAGTGAAGCTCAGAGAAGTCAAGAAAGAAAATGTGGGTTGGGGAGATAGCTCACAAGCAAAGAACCTGAGTTCAGAGCCCCAGATCCTATGTAAAAGTACTGGGGGAGGGGAAGGATATAGTGATAGCTTGTAATCCGGATCTTGGTAGGTTGAGCTTGAGAAATCCCAGAGCAAAGCAAAAAGGGGTAGAGCAACCCAGGGTGATTCTTGGCCAACCTTGGGTCTCCAGAGGCACACACTCTGCAGAAAATGCACACACATTCTCCAGCCCAGCAAGAGACAAAACAGAGCTCATCCCACAGCTCCCATCCCTCACAGTCTGGGATGGAACCTCTAGGTCATGCCTTCTCTTTGGGATTTCCGACCAGAGGCTGAACCTCTGGTTCCTTGCCTAGAGGGCACAGTGCAGACCACTATGTTTCATTTTGATTGACAACTTGATTGGAACAAGTGATGCCTAGGGGTTGGGAAGATGGCTCAGCAGTTTGTGATTGTCACATAAGCAAAAGGATCAGCATTCAGATCTCCAGATTCCATGTAAAGTGCAAGGTGGGCATGGTGGCCTGTCTGTAATCCCAGTTTTGGAAGGTGGAGACTGAGATTCCCTAGAGCAAGCTGGCTAGCCTGACTGTTCCTATAGGAAGCTCTGGGCTTGATGAGAGACACTGTCTCAAAGTAGTAAGGTGGAACAGTGATGGAAGATGATTTCTGATGTCAACCACAGGCTTCCACATGCATTCAGACACACAGGTACCCATGTATATGTGAACATGCATATACCCATGCATGTACACATGCAAAATTTTTTTTAAAAAGATACCTAGCATATCAGTAAAGCACATATCTGGGTATGTCTGTGAGTCATTTCCAGAGAGGCTGAACTAAGGGGAAAAGCCAGCTCTGGATATGGGCAGCGCCATCTCATCTGATGATGCACGCTGTCTGCATCTCTACCACCATGATGGAAGGTGACGGGCTCCACCACGCCCTTCCCTCCAAGGGGGACCAAGTGCCCTGAAACGGGGAGTCAACGTTTCTTTCAGGGACTTATCACAAGACGAAGCAGGAGCATAGAACTAAGTAAGCAGGTGTCTTGAGTCTCAGCTGTCATCACGGTCGTGTTCCGTCGCAGGAGATGCTGCCGTCGCACCATCCATGTCCCATAGAGTGCCCATTGCCAACTCAAGCACCTTGATTCTCTGCCAGAGATGTTCTCTGGCCAGACGAACCAGCTGTACCTGTGCCAGGGCAGACCACAAAAAAACAAAAACAAAAAACCATGTTCTGGAGCTGTTGGGACACGCCAAGAAGAAATGTTCCTGTAACTTTCTCAGAGTAATCCCTTGCTCAAGGAAACCTTAGCAGAGTTGCCTTTGGAACATTCAAACCCAGTGACCTGGTTCAACTCCTTGACAACACGCTTTGCAGTTGGCCAACGTGGAAGTTCAAGTTTGCTTGGTGTGTCCTTTAACGATGGCTCCCTAGCCACAGACTCCGGGCCACAATGTTCATACACATATCTTTTCATTGTAAAGGTCATAAATACTTGGGAAAGCCAGAAGCAAGGGACCTCTGTTCCCCTAGACAGAGAGTCTCCAGATTCCCTGTTTTTCCGTGTCCTCACATTGTGAGTTTGTGTGTCTGTCCACCTCACTGTTTTCCCTTCTGGGTCTCCTGGATGCCTGCCATGCCTGTCCCTCTTCCTCCTTCCTGCCCCACCCCCTCTCTCTGCTTCCTGTCTGCCGTGAGGTGAGCAGCCTCTATCACGCACCCCTTGGCCACTGCACTGCCTCCCCATGGACCCAGAGTAACCGACACCCTGAACCCCCTGAAACAGTGAGCAAAAATGGTTCTCTTGGGCATTCTTGTCATGGCGCTCAAAGAAACTGCCCTTCAAGGGAAGGCATTCTCTTCCTCTCTTTTTGCTTCCTGGCCGTGCTTTGCAACACCCAGTGCTCTCCCCATGGTCACCACATGCTAAGAAGTCAATACCAGGGCTAATCAGTCAGGAAACTGTGAGCCAAAATAAATCATTTTTCCTCATAAGTTGGATAACTCAGCTCTTCGTTACACCAGTGGGAAGCTGACTAACCCCATGAGGATTTAATGAACCTCTTATTGACAGAAACTTGTGTTCCATTCCCCCCCATCTCCATTCTAAACAACGCCATGATGAACATCTATCAGCATGCACTTGTTCATTTCCTAAGGATCCGTGCAGATGAATGAAGTTGAGACACTGGATTCCGAAACACACAAACTATTTTCATGCACCAGTCCTGGCATTTGTCCCATAGAAACCATCTGCCTTTTGGCCAGAGAGCTGTTTTGATCATACATGCCTTTCTATCACATGCACTAGATGTCAAAAATACGTCATCCTTGGCAGAGATAAGGCAGGACACAACAGAACAGTTTTGCAACTGAAATGATACTGTGCAATGATAAGACTATGTCTCCCCACACAGATGTGCATATGAGAGACAATGCACTCTTTCTCTCTCTCTCTCCCTCTCCCCCACCTCTCTCTTCCTCCTATACCCACAGACGTAGAACTTTGGCAAGATGGGGGAGAACTCAAAACAAAGTCATGAATGTAAGGTTAATGTCACCTTATGATTGTTAGGAATTAGCAGTCTTCAATAAGCTCCATTTCCTTGGTTACATGCAGTAACACCTGAGTTTAAACACACCTACTACCCCTAAATGAAGAGAGGAAATTAACCAGCTCCCTCCATCTTATCCACCTACCTGGGGAAGGGTCCTGCCCATTGTGGGCTGGGTCTTCCCATATCAAGTAGATGATTTCTTGCAGGCTTGCTTCGGGCTTGGGACATCTGTATCTAACTGGCACAGTTGGACGCAGTAGCACCATTTCCTCAAGAGATGGGAGGCGAGGACACAAGAATCCCCAGAAGTTCACAGATTGCTAGCCTGGAGGGTGCAGTGGAAAACAAGAGACTCTGTCAAACAAGGTAGAAGATGAACATTGACAGCCAAGGGCGTCCTTGCGGTCACACATACACACATACACGTACAGCACACACACATACCACACACACATGATAAAAAGGGAAAAGATTGCCTAAAATTAAAATGATGATACTATGAAATGATTACAAATGGAACAAATGGAAGTCTCCGCCCACTCTGACGACAATGTAGACTGACCCAGTAGCTTGGCCAAGTTTCTCACACAGCACAATACACAGTACAACACATAGTTCAACACACAGTAGAACATGTTGAATCCAGTTTGGTGAGACGGCTCAGCGGATAGAGGCTCTTGGGTGCAAATCTGATGCCCTGAGTTCATCCCTGAACCCCACACGGTGGGTGGAGAGAACCAATGCCCCGAAGTTTTCCGCTGACCTCCATATGTGTGAGCCGTGGCACACATAGACATTAGGAAATAAAAACTGACAAGACAGAATCCTGTCTTGCATGTGCACGATGGCTTTCGTCGCAATTTCTGGGAAATGAAAACAACTCATCCTTTTGCAGAGGATAGTTAAGGAGCAAACACACCCATACAAGGGAAGCACTGGGCTGTGAGGGGAAGGCGCTGTGGTGCAGGGGGCGCCACACGTGCCTCTCAAATGCCTGAGGAGCTATGTGCCACGAGGGAAGCCAGACTCCAGATATAAACTTGGGGATGGTTCTATTTATATGAGAAAGTATAGGAGTAGAAAATAGAGCTGCTGTTGCCAGGGGCGAGGGATGGAGAGAAAGGTCAAATGCACAGGCCCTGGGAGAATGTTCTGGATTGCGTCAGCTATGCATTCATTGAACCATGCTTGTGAAATCCAGAGAGCTGCATGTGGAAAGGCTGGGAGGGGTTCGGGGCAGAGCGAGTGTGCCCTGGTGTCATGGTTTGAAATGTGTCCCCCATAGTCTCACGTGTTTGGGAAGGTAACAGAACATTTGAGAGGTAGAGCCTTGCTGGAGGAAGGTGGTCACGAGGGGTGGGTCTTGAGGTGGATGAGTCCCACCCTACCTCCTGGAGTCCCACTCTACTTCCTGGAGAAGTCCGCCTTTGCAGCAAGCAGTTTTACAGCTCTGGGCCTCCAAGAAGTTTGCAGTAACCTAGGCCTCCTCTAGTTCTGGTCAGCCAACCATGCCGCCTCTGCCATGAAAGACTGTTTCTCCCTTCTGGAACTGTAAGCTGAATAAATCTCCCTTTCTCCCTTAAGTTGCTTGACTTTGAGTGTTCTTTCAACAGACAAGAGTAACTGTTACACCTGGTTTTCATCCTTAGTGACTGACAGACTCACACACCACCACCACACTCAACATGATAGATTAAATGTCCCCAATAATACTGGTTCTGGGTTCCAGTCTGTGGCCTGAATGGCTGTAACCCGAGGGTCGGGGCTGAGCTGGCCCAGGGCTGGAGGTCCTAGGGAGTGGGGTGGGGGAGCTGGGACCCTACTGATTCTTCCTGTCCATTTCAGCCACGACTTGAGAGGCCAATGGCTGCCTGTCTCTAGGGATCCTCAACTTTCGGGAGTCTTCGTTGAGTCTCAGCGAAGAGCCACAAGCCCTGCTTTGGGAGGTTGGTGAAGAAGAGCAGAGGGCAGCTGGTGCTCTGGGTGGGACCACCAGACCATCAGTCCTAGGTCAGACCCTGGGCTGCCATCCTTCTCCACAACACACCCATTCTCACTGAATCTAGATGGGAAGAACGACTCCCTACCATGACAGAAGGCCACTCTGGGGCTGGAGAGATGGCTTAGGGGTTAAGACTCTGCCTCACAAGCAGAAGATCCTGAGTTCAGATCCCAGGTCCCACATAAAAATACCAGGCAGAATCAGCAGTGGCCTGCACTTCCCAGCATGGTGGGTGGAGCCTGGGAAATCCCAGAAGGAAGCAAAAAGGAGTAGAAGCAATCCAGGATGATTCCTGAAGTCACCCTTGGTCCTCCACAGGGACACACAATGTCCTCTGATACACACACACATGCACACACACACACACACACACACACACACACACACACACACGGTCACTTTATTGCTAGCCTTTTCTCAAGGATCCAGGTTCAACTCCTTAATGCTGCTAGGAGAGGTTTCCTGTCCCCGTGACAATCGAAGTTGGGAGGTTTATCCCTTATCAGATGTGCGGTGTGCATAGGAATCACAGGATTGTGTATGCATTTATTGTATGTGTGTGTGTGTGTATGTGTACATGTGTTTGTGGTTCTAAACTAGAACCCAAATCTTATACACCCCTAGGCAAATATTCTAGCGATGAGATATACCCTGGCTCCTTTCTGCCTTTTTAAAGAGCTGGGCTTCCTGGTCCAAGGTCTTGAAAGTCAAGATAACATCTACTGTCTTTTAAAATCAGTTTTTGTCTTCTTGCCTCATCCCCCTGCCGCAACTCAAACTCCTATCTATACCTCAGTGCCTGGCCTGCTGCACCCTCCTGTGTTGCGCTGTCTAGATTCCTCTTGGAGCACGAGCCGCAGCTCTCTCATGTGTGTTTGGTGACCCGAGCCTGCTGCATCTTTCCAGTGGTTGAATTTCTCTTGAAATGTGTGAAATGCCATAAAAATCAGTTGTTTCAAATAAAAAATAAGTCTGGTTCCAAGGCTTGGAGTCCTGTAGTCTAATGTAATAAATTGTTCTCAGTGGTTGGCGGGCTGCTGCCTGGGGCCTCCAGGGTGACACGGGCAGGGACAGGGGGTGGGTCGTCACTGAATTATGACCTTCTCACTGCTGGCAGAAGACACCCTGACGACTCTCTGATCCCATGTCAGGGGATCCTCCCCCAACAGAAGCCCCTGCATGTGGCAGTCTTCTCTATACACTGGCCATTCTGAATCCCCTCCCAGGCCGAATCCCCTCCCTCCTGGAGGTGTCTCTAGAATCTGGGTGCTGCCCAGCTTACCGGGGAGGGGCTGCTGCGGTCACACCCTGATTCTGGTCCCTTAGCGCTTACCTCACTGTGTGGTGCAGGCTGATTCTCCCGTTGGGACCTTCTTCCGAACTGTGGTGTTCCGAGGTCAAGGACAACAGCCCTGACCATGGCCTCCTGAAGGCCAAGCCCCAGAATGCTAGCACACGGCCAAGGGGTGTGGTTTCAGTGCTTCCCGGCTGTCAGTCTCCCTGCTGGCCTTGGTGGGCTGGAGCAGGCTGGACCCAGGGAACCCTCAGGGCCGTGCACAAGCTTAGGCGCTTATTATCTGGGCTTTGCTTGTCATTGTGATTTGGAGCGGATGTCAGTTGCCTGCCTAGCCGTCCTTCCAGCTCCTGTTCGCAGCAGCGGGGACATGCAGGACACTCGCCCTCTCCCCCCCAGTCTCACTTGTAGGGCAAACGATTCAATGTCAGGCAGTGAAATGTGGCTGGAAATGTGTAGGAAGGACTTTCCTCTTTCCTCTGTAATGGAGAGAAAGGAGGAGTGAGAGAGAGAGAGGGAGGAAGAGAGAGAGAGAGAGAGAGAGACTTTGGATACTGCCATGGAGGGAGAAGTTTGAAGCTGTGGCACCCACCTTGTGCCATGAGGACAGAGTCAGGGGCAAAAGTCAGCATACTGAAGGGATCAAAGTGGGCGCTTCAAGACGCCCCGATGTCCTGTTCTCACCCCTGAGGCTTCCTGCCTTACAAGACTTTGAGAAAGCAGATCTGCAACATCTTTGTGATAAAGGTGGCTTGCGATTGAGGATTCTGGCCTAAACCGCTGTAATATGCATTCTCTTGAATAAACTATGATGAAAACGTACATGCTCGGTTATCGGGAAAGGAAATAAGAGCGAGCAACTCTACTACAATGTCCGAGGTCGATGTGAGGTCAGTTGATAAAGGGAAGCTTACACAAAGGAGAGATTTAAGAAATCTGAGTTTATTAGCACTGAGGGCCTAATGGCCAGGGGAAACCATAACTTAGTGTTAAGGTGGGGAGAGCATTAGAACAGAGGAGAGAGTTTAAAATCAGAGGGAACGGAGGGGGGAATGGTGCCCCCCCCCACTTCTCATGGACAGCATGCAGGGGGGAAATCAGCCCCAGACAACTGAGCCATCTAAACTAAGGAGCTAAGGAGCTACCAGGGAAGCGAGGCAGCAGGCCAGGGTAGGGTGTGAAAGATTGGAAGAATGTGATTAGCAGGGGTAAGAGTGGGGGGTGGTGGGGTCAGGGCCCTAAGGAGGTAAATTGGAAGTGGATTAGGGTGTGCTCTGTGTTGGTTCCAGGAATCGACTATTCCAGCCAGGGTGGATGAGTTTCACAACAACTGAGAGGCTGTGGCTAACCGTAAGGGCTTCACTGCGGGAGAGAAAGCAGCCCCTGGGTGGATTGGAATCTCGGACCCCCAAGGTTCAAGTGAGAGAAACTCAAAGACTGGCCCTGGGCCAGTGAGACAACTCAAGAGGTGATCGTGTTTGCTGCACAAGCCTAACATCCTGAGTTCTATCTCCAGGTCCAGGAGAAAAGATTGGATGTGGTGTTTCTAGTCAGCCCCCCTCCCCCTTAATGCCACATTCCTGTGGCAAGATGGGAGGTAGGAGGAGGGAAAGAATCTGACCAGAGGCTCATGTATGTAGCAGTCTAGCCGCAGGAACAATGAGAGAGACCCCGCCTCTTATGCAAGGAGGAAGGAGGAGAGGAAGTTGTCCTCTGGCCTCCACATATATGTTGTAGCATGTACACACACACACACACACACACGCACACGCACAAGCACACGCACATGTGCGCACACACTCTGTGTGTCTTTCTAAAATAAATGTTTTTAAAAAGAGTGTCTCCTATTTCTTTTATTTATAACATATCCAGCCTCGGGCAATTTGTGATAGTAACAAGAAACTAGATGCTGTAGACAACACATCCTAAGGGTCTGGTGGAGCTCCTGGAACCAAGAAATAATGTCATTTCTCTGCCCCAATTTTTTCTCCTCGGCTGTGTCTTCTTCCCCTTGACATCATCACACTTCTGTACTCGGGACAGCAGATCCACCTCCCGCATTCTGATTCGTGGCTTCCTGTGGCTTTTCTCCTGACCACTGAACTCAGACGTTGTTCTCTTGGGCCAACAATGACTATGGTACCAAGTTCTTTTCCAAGTTCTCAGGCACTTGTTCTTCCCACGACTGCTCAGTCACTTGAAATTCTCTTTTCTGGAGAACTCCCAGGGTTCTGACCCCCTGTCCCCCAACTCTTCTGAGTCGCCTGATAGCTTTGTCCCCTGACATCTCACCCTCCCCTCTGAATGTAACCACAAGCCACCACCTCTAATCGCTCCTTGGTTGTCTCATTATTTCTCCTCGTCTTCTCTTTCTGGATTCATGGGCCCTCCCCGAGCGTCAGCACCGTGTAGTGTGTGAAGTTCAAGAGCATCGTTTCCTGAATCTACCTGTTGTACGGAGCTGCCTGGAGAGACCCCACTTAGACGTCCATTCACCCCTCTCTGGGGTTTTAAAGACAGACCAAAGTAACACTGTGCTAGTTACATATGTGCGTCAAGTTGACAATTGCAAGCTGAGCTCTGGGAGCATCTGTGCAGAGTCAGTAGTTGAAGCACACTCTAAGCAAGCCTGCAGGAGACTGTCTGATTGATGGTGGGTGGGGCCACCCCGTACCCCCCCCCCGCAGGTGGATAAGGGGGAGGGAGTTAAGTCAGTAAATTGGCATTCTTCAGCTTACTTTGGTAGTCTTGATGCCCAGCAAGTGAGGCTTGCCCCTCTCTCGGCGATCTCTATTGCTATGGTGTGGCCGGTTCCTTTGGCGTCTGATATTGGTATGAGCTGTCCTGCCAAGCTGGGTTATGACCTATTACTGAGAATCATAAAAAGGAATAAAGCCGCCTTTTTCCCTTAAAGCTGTTTGGTTGTGAATTTATCAGCAGCATGCAATAAACATATGGTGAAATCTAACCTGGTGAACCAATGGGTTGCTTAGGGGTGTGGGTGAGAGTTACTCGCGGGTGACCCCAAGAAAACACACTGGAAAGCCTCATTCATCTGCACCATGGGCAAAGGCTTCCCTGGGTCTGCATAGTTTGGGGGTCCCCTCATCCATTAACCTTCCTCAGCCTGTGTGTTCTAGCCCCACCTGAGACCTCAAGTTCACGCCATGAGCACTGAATACGAACAGCCAGGAGGTGCGTGGGGGAATCACTGGGGTCCCAGGTGAGGGAGCAGTGCCCCAAATCACTACTGGGTCTCTGCGGGAATGTCAGCTGTCAGCAGGTCTGACCTGATGGTGTCTCGCAAGTAGGTGCAGTTGACAAGACAAACTTGGCGACAGTTTTGCTCAGAGGACAGTGTTCCTCTTCCCAACAGGTCCCGCTAGGAGCAGTCTGCTGCCTGTCGTCCCGTCCGCATGTGTCCACACAACAGAGCTTTGTCAGGGTGGTTTCGTGGGTGGCATTCGTCTCTAACCCAAGCCTGACTTGTATTCACGTGACCCAGAGCGTCACAGCCCACCCTTAGGGGCACTTCCCTTTGTCTCTCTCTGAACCTGGAAGGTTTAAAGCCTCTGCCTGGCTCCCAAATTCACTTCTCTTTCTGCGCTCTGTCTCATGAATAGCATGGTCATCAGTGAAGCAAGCCAAGTGGATGTTGACACATGGAGTTCCTCTCCTCCTCCACCCCACCCTGTCTTGCATGACAGCCTCGACCTGGGTGCCCTGTCCCCTCCACTTCTGCATTTGTTTGCACATCATCTGGCTGGCCTGGATCCTCGCGTCTCCCCCTGGCATCACGCCAGCTGGTGGTCTCTATCTCAGCACCCGCACACTCTAACAATGAGCTGCAGCTGGCATGAGCCTTAGCCAGTAACCATTTACAGATGGATGCGTGCTAGTTGTGCGAGGCCCTAAGATGATCCTTGCAGCGGATGTGATTTAAGGAACAGTAAGGAACGGGAAGGGGTCAGCGAGACGGTTCAGTGGATAAAGGCACAAACCCGAAGCTGGTTGTACTGGTGCGTATTTGCAATGCCAGCACTCCTTTGCTGACATGGGCAGTGGAGACAAGAGAATCTTCCAGAAGCTTGTAGGTCAGCTGGCCTGGAGTACATAGAATGGCAGAAACAAGAAAGAGACCCTGTCTCAGCAAGGTAGAAGGAGAGAACAAATTCCCAAATAGTTTTCTTCAGATGTCTACACTCATACCATGGCAAGCTCTCACATCACTCCCAGAAACTTGCCCAGCTCGCAGCCTTCCTGAAACTAGAAATCCTCTCTCCCAACTGCAAGCAGTAGCTTCTAGAAACATGGCTAAAATGGAGTGAGAAAATATACGTAGGATTTTCTTGGCATCTACGTCCTTTAAAGAGCCCAGTTTTGTGAAAACAGCAACAAATCATAATTCAGAGACCCTACATTAGTCACCTGGAACCAAACCAGCCAAATCTCTCCCCATCCTAAAGCTCAGGGAAATTTGCAGAAGAGGGGGCGGTAAGATTGTAAGAGCCTAAAGATGGGGAGGAGCAATGATACGCAAGATACTCCACACAAGTTAGGGCCAAGTAACCATAATAGGACTCTGCATGACCTGCCCAATGACTGACAGGTCAATGACCCCCCAAAGTCTAGCATGGACCACAGGTACTAAGATCCTTAGAGGCAAAGGATTAACAGTCACAATAGTGTTCCCCTACTAAAGGGGAGCACAAGAAAGGACTCTGGGCAATGCCACTGAATCTTTACACCTCATTAGAGTGGAGGACACAGAGAGAAGTTTGACATTCACATTAAAAGATGCTCCAGGGAATGGGAGCAGGGGAAGAGGGGGCCACTGGGAGAAAGAGAGGGAGGGGGTGAAAGGAAGGGGAAAAGGGAGAGTATGCAAGGGGAACTGGGGAGGGGTCGAGGGAGAGGACCGGGGTACCTATTAAGTTTATATGATTGGGAAATAAATAAATATAATAAAAATAAATAAAAGCCCAGTTTTGGAAGACCCAAGAATGTGGTCAGGATTATTTTTAAGGGTTGTTTTCCTGGGGATTTCATGAGCTTGGTCTTTTCTAGGTCATAAGAACCGAAATAGATGAGGTCTGCAATGCTTTGCTGTAGTTCAGGGATCTGTAGGGAAGCTGGGACTGCAGACGTGCATGCCTGCAAGCCCAGCATCCACTTTCTTCTCTTTTCTTTTTCTATTTGATGAGTATGTAATATGCATGCATGTGTGTGAACTCAAGTCTTATGTGTGTGGGCACACACGTGTGTGCAGTGCGGGCCCCTGTATGTGTGTGTGTGTGTGTGTGTGTCAGCCTGAGGTTGCTGTCAGGAATCATCCTTAATGACTTTTTCACCTTAGAGGCTGGGTCTTTGATTAAACCCAGAGCCTGCCAACAAGGCTAGGCAGATACCCAGCCTGTTGGAGGGATCCCCAGTCTCTGTCTTCTGAGGCTGGAGTTACAGGTAGGCTGTCATTTTACCTGGAGTCTGGGAGACCAAAGTCTGGACCTTATGCTTATGAGTAAAGCACTTTAGCCGCTGAGTTACAGCCCCAGCCAGGACTTTATTTTCTGTCCATCACTGGGGAATAAAATTTCCAAACAAGCACATGGCTTCTGTGATTTTTTAAAAAAATAGAATATTAATTGATTAATTTGGTGTGTGTGTGTGTGTGTGTGTGTGTGTGTGTGTGTGTGTGTGTGTACTAGAGGAGTCTCCCGAGCTGGTCCTCTGAACAGATTAACTCATGGCATCTTTGTGATGCTAATATTGACAAGTGCTAGAGTCACTTAGGGAACATCTCTTGGCATGCCTGTGAGAGAATTTCTAGATTGGGAAAGACCCTCCCTGAGTGTGGACTGCACCCTGCCATGGGCTGGGGTTCTGGATTGAATGAAAAAGAGAAAAGTGAGCTGAACACCAGCATTCATCTCTCTGATGACTTCAGATGTGATGTGATCAGCTGCCTCTTGCCCCTTTCACCATAATTGCCCCAGAATAAATCCTCCTCCTTCCCTCCCTCCCTCTTCTTCTTTCCTTCCTCCTAAGTGACTTTTGTCAGGTTTTCTGTCTCGGCAATGAGTCTAGCGTGCGAAGGAATGTGCCACCCGGCCAGCAAATGGAAAAACCTGGGGAATTCTGCTTCTACTTTCTCAGCAGCCTTGAGCCACTGATAGTGAGAAAACCAGCTTGCCTGGGGTTGGTCTGTGGGCTCGCGGTCAGGAAAGGCCTCCTGGAGGTGGGGGCACGAGGGGAGGGTTGAGGCAGAAAACCTAAAACCTCACCTGCCCCACAAATCACTGTCGCAGGAAACACACATGGGCTGGGAGAATAGAAATGTATCCCAAGATCCCTTCTGTATAGAGTCTATCTGGACAGTCTCTCTTTCTTTCAAGTGGCGGCCACTGTCCTGTAACCTCATGGGTTTACATTGCCACCTTGGTTCGGAGCTGCTTCCTTCCCCGCCAGCCTGATGTCCTCCTCCAAGCCTATCCTGCTCGCACCTCATCTATAACACCAGTGTCTTACGTTCTCTTTCACTGCCACAAACCACCCGACAGAAACAGCTCCAGGGTGGAAGGCTTTATTTAGGTTGGGAACAAACGGCACAGAGCATGTCATGGCAGAACAGGAAGGAGGAAGGGAAGGCCAACCCTGCAGCGCTCCCCTGGCTTTCCCCCTCTCTTCCTTTGTGTCCCCCTACCCCAAAGTGACAGCCCATACTCAGGGTGATCTTCCCTGAGTCAGGTGGTCATCTCTGGAAACCTCTTCCCAGACATGCCCAGAGATGTATCTCCCAAGTGATTCCAAACCCAGTCAAGGTAACCACAAGCATCAAGCATCATCCTTTATGCCAATTCTAAATACTAGGCATTTTGAACTTCTCAGGGACAGCTGTGTTGTCGACCACATACTCCCCAGTTCTGGCTGTTATTAGCCCACCAAGTTTATGTCTACGAGTTAGTTGTTGGAGTTAGCCTGCAAGGTGCCAATAAATTCATGACCAAATTGCTTAGGAGGACAAAGAGTTTTATTGCCTTCTTACAGTTCTCAGAGTTCTTAGTCCAGCTTCCCGGGAGAAATCCTACCAACACCAGAAGCTGAGGGAACTGGCCACGCTGTATCCACAGGGGTTGCTGAGAGAGGGGCAAACCTCTCCAGACAGGAAGGTTGTCAAAGTATGCTGAAGAATGTCAAAGATCTGAACCAGTTCTCTCCATCCTCTCCACCTGCCCACTGGCACTGCCCGAGACACAGAATATTACATGACTTTGCTGGGGAAGGAGACAGACCAGAGTTGAGTATGGGGAGTCACATGGTCTGACTTACCTCCAGTAGGAAAATACTGCTTCGTTGTTTTGGTGAACGCAGGCGCACACACACAGCATGGTGGGCAGGTCTGCTGTGAAGTGGTTCAGAGGACAAGAATGTGGATCAGGGAGAGACCCGGCCAGGATCTGATGGGGAGGCGACAGTAAGTTGACTGATGCTCCTGCTAAAATATGGGATGCAGCGTACCATCGGAAAGAATATCTGGGGGTGTTTATTAGAGCACCGCAGCCTAGCCTATCTTGACTAATAGATCTCCAACCCTCCTAATAAACGTTTTCTGCTTAAATTATCAAGTTAGAGTTTTGGACCTAAAGTAGCGTAATTGAAAAATTATCAGCATGAGGCAACTTCTTTCCTAATTATACTTACTAATCTCTCTCTCTCTCTCTCTCTCTCTCTCTCTCTCTTCTCTCTCTCTCTCAGCAGCTGAAAGCAATTGACTGTTGGGACGCTATACAGTCAAGCATCTTTGCACCTTGCCACACTGCTGCTGTTCACTCTTGGAGCTCTTGAGAGATGTCAGGATGGGCCCTGAAAATGAACAAAAATGAAAATCTGATGAGTCAACTAGACACTTTCTTTTCAACTGTGGTTTCCTAATCCATTTTCAGGTGAATTTTAATTAAAAGAGAACTCAAAGCATGAGTTTGCTTCTATGTCTGTGAGGAGAAATGTCACATACAAAACACACGCGTACGTCAGCCATATTACACTTACCAGTCATACTTTAATAAAGGTCGATCCTCTGTTCTGCCAAGACGGTGGCTTATGTCAGCAGGCTGCCAATCGCACCATTATCCTAACTGCAAGAAACCTTACTGGGTACCAAGGAGATAAACAACAATGTTCACTGAGCTCTTAACTTGTAAAGGGCAGTATTTTTCTTTGGTCATGTCCACACTACCCCTAGCCCTGGTTCCCAGCATCTTATAGGAGGCAAAGGGAGAAGGAGCAAGCCGGAAATACCTGTGCAGTGTGCTCAGAGGACTGAACCATGTTCAAGCCACTCAGAAGGGCCCAGGAAGCTGCCGGAGTCATGAAGGTCCATGGCAGAGAGCTGGTTCTCTACTTCTGCTCTCTCTGGAGAAACATGTGTAAAGTTTAAGTCATTTACAGCTTGTTCTGAGAGAGACAGAGAAAGAGAGAGAGAGAGAGAGAGAGGTATCGTTGTAGGGGCACCTTCCAGAGCAGGGTTGCAGCTGTGTGTGAACTTCTGTGACTTGTAGAGAGTGTGGCTACTGTTGTGATCCCTGGGGATCTGGTCATAACGCAGTGGGACCTCAGACCGCCTGTTGGTGGTCCCCCAAGCTTCCCAGTCTTCTGGTGCCCCTGGCCCATTGCCCACAGGGAGCAGATGAAGCATACAGAATGCTTGGGTTGTGAGAGCAACCTGTGTGTGGTAGTTGGAGCCAGCGACAGGAGGTTTGATGAACTTGCTCTACGTTCAGTGTGGGTTGAGTTGGCTGGGAAATCGCTGTTACCTGGTGTCTTACCTGGAACTCCCTTCCTGGGTGACTTCACAAGTCGGTTTTGTTTTTTTTTTTTTTTTTTTTTTTTTTAATAAAGGAGCTGCCTTGGTTACTTATCTCCTGTCCTACTGTGACAAAGCGCCTGACAAGAAGCAGCAAGGAGGACAAAGGATTGATTCCCACGCCCCAGACAATGATCCATTGTGGTGAAGTCACAGCAGCAGGAGCCGAGGGAACTGGTAGCATCACATCCATGGTCAAGGAGAGAGGGCAAGTGGAGAAGGCCTGCTGGCGGGACCAGGGCCCGGCGTACTCTCTCCATCTCTAGACTGACCTGGATCCCTGCCAAGGGAATGGCCCCGGCCACAATGGGGGAGTCGTCCCACCTTAATGAATGCAGTCAAGACACTCTCTCTTAGGCATGCTCAGAAATCCTTCTCCCAGGTGATTCTGGACTGTGCCAAGTTGAGACCAACCTCGCAGGAGCCCAGAAGTGGGGAGGAGGCAAAACAGGGGACTGGGATGTGGAGTCAGGTGTGAACAGATTTTACCCACCTAAACTCATGTGTGTGTGTGTGTGTCGACTTTGAAACCGTCACCCTCCTGCTTCAACCAGCCTGGGAAGTAGCTGTCACCCCAGGAGTCAGCACCAGGCTCATTGCGGTTTCCTTCCTCTCTTTACACATGCTGCAGTTTGGTGCTTTGTTCTGACGTCAAGTGTTCTTTGAAAACCTAATCTTTGGGGCTGGAGAGGTGGCTCAGGGATTAAGCCTTTGCCTCGCAGGTGGAAGGTTCTGAGTTCGGATCCTAGACCCCACGTATAGACGCTGGGTGGAAGCAGGGGTGGCCTGTTTCTGGTCACAGGGTGGAGCCTGTGAATCCCAGGGCAGAGTAAACAAGGAGGAAGTGGAGGCGTCCATGGTGGTTCCCCAATTTGCCCGTGGTTCTACACACACACACACACACACACATACATAATACACACATACACACACGCACAATTGAATAAATAATAATAATAATAAAAAAGAAAACCTAATCTTTAATCTTCTTTGTGCTCTACAGACTTTTCCTTTCTCCAGTTTTCTTTATGGATGACTTTGCTGTCGAACTAGTGCATACATGTATATATCCATCTGATTACTTCCCCCCCATCTTTTCTTATCCCTTCCCTCCTGCCAACCCCCTTCTCAACAAATCTCCCTCCCATAGTCATTTCTTTTTGCTTTGTTTTGTGTTTCACTGAGTTTAACCAGGGTATTTAGTGTGATCCTGGGCTAGTGACTGTTTCTTGCTGTACGAGGTACTGATGACCATTGGGCAACTAACAGACTCAGGGAGTCAGGGAGGGTGTCCACAGACTTCTTACTTGCCAGATTGTTCTCTTTCACAATTCCTAGGAAGCAGGAGAGTTGCATCCATGTTTCTCTGGCATGCGGTAAGGCTCTGATGCATGTTCTCCAACAGGGACTTGTGGATGTCCCTCTCTGGTTACTCAAATTCCCAGAAGCGGAATGCAGAGTCAAAGATTGCTCATGTAGGAGTGAGTCTGGGCGCTTGGTGAGTGCAGCCATCTGTATTGCAGGATGACGAACCTTCATGTGGCTTGTAGCAACGTGCAGCCTTCAAAACTCAAAGATCTGAACTTTCCCGGATTTCAGCCAGGCATCGCATGAGAATCTAATCTTGGTTGCTACCTCGGCTCCTCTGAGATGCTGCAGTGGTTTATGCTTGGGGCTGCCTGCACACCAAGGCTTGGTGTGGTACCTGGTCTGTACCTAATTCAGGAGAACAGTGGGGGGCTGGGGTAGTGGATCAGTCTCAGGGGGACACAGAGCCCAGGTCTAATTGGCAGGCGAGAGTGTTCCTATCTGTCTGTATTGCTTTACAGGGTGGAAGCTCCAGAGTTATTTGAACCTGTTTTGGTTCTATCTGTTCTAGAATCATGAATGAAAACAACCATTAAGATCTTTTAAACAAGAGCCTGATTTAATAGTGTACACTTGTAATCCCAGCCATCAGGAGGAGGCTGTGCAGGGAGGTTGATTTTTCAGACCAGTGTGGGCAATGTAGTGAGACCCTACCTCAAAACAAAATGGAAAAAAAAAAGTCTTTAAAAATTATTTTTATGTAGATTTAAAAAATTTTAAATTAGGTTTATTCTTTGATAATTTCACATAAGTACATAATGCATACTGACCACTATCTCCCTATTACCCATCTACCTCCCTTCCCTACAAATCTTACTGTTATGTCTGCTTTGTTTTGTGACCCATTGAGTTTAACAAGGGCTCCCTGCATGACCACAGGTTGGAGTTCTCCACTGGAACTTGGTGAGCTAGGCAGTGGGTATGCAGTTGAAATCAAGGACTGGCCCTCTCCAGAATCTGTTGGTAGCTAATAGTTCAGCAGCGAGGAGTAAAGCCCTTTAAGTGGCTCCCCAGTCGTGACTGATGATTGACAGGTCAGTCTTTCATGAGCTCAGTGCTGGCAACTGCTGTTGCTGTTAACTTATGGCTCAATGGTTGTGATGCGCTTAGAGGAGGGACCTCCGCTGTCTTCTTCCTGTCTTTTGGTTCCTACATGCTTCCCGCCCTCTCTTCCGCAGTGTTCCCTGAACATCACTAAGCAGGGGTTCTGTAAAACATGATTTCTTATTGTTCCCTTGTCTCCACCAACTCAGATCAATCACACTAGACTGAACTTAAACTTTCCTGATTCTAGAAATTCCAAGGCATAACACTAATGAGGAATTCAAACCAAGGCTTTGTTCTTGGCCCATGGCAATCTCTGTGTTATGGTTTGAAATGTGTCCCCCACAGTCTCATGTGTTTGGCAAGGTCATGGCACCTTAAGAAGTGGAGCCTCACTGGAGGAAGGCAGTCACAAGGGGTGGGCCTTGAGGTGGATTAGTCCCACCCTACTCCAGGAGAAGAGTGCCTTTGCTGCAGGCAGTCTGTAGCTCTCAGCTTCCAAGATGTCTGCGATGACTTAGCCTCCTCCAGCTTTGGCCAGTCTGCCATGCCACCTCTGCTTTGAGAGACTGTACTTTCCCTCTGGAACCATAAGCTGAATAAACCTCCTTTTCTCCCTTAAGTTGATCGATTTTGGGTGCTCTCTCACAGCAATAGGAGTAAGTGTAACAGAAATTGGTACCAGGTAGTGAGGTACTTTTGTGAGATTAAGAATGGCTGGTACCACAAAGTGAAGTTGTTTGTGAAGCTGAGAAAAGTTGGTACTCAGAAGCATGGCCAATGCTGTGATGTGGCTAGTGTGCCTTTGGAACTATTTGTTGGGAGAACTATGAAGAATTTTGGGACTTTGTGCTGGGAAAGTCTTTGCATCTGGGCGAGGGGACCAAATAGGCCTTTCTCGTGAGAGCTCAGAGGAGAGCAATGCTGTGAGAGACGCAGGCAGTGGAAGCCCAGCTTGTGATGGTCCAGAGGGGAACAGAGACCATGTTTGCAACTGGATGAGTGACACATGGAGCCATGTGTTGGCTGAGAGTTTAGTGAAGTTTTGCCCTCATCCTAAAGGTTTGCCTGAAATTAAGCTGGAGTGCTTGGCGGAGGAAATTTCAAAGTAATGTAGTCTTGACAATGTGATATGGCTACTTTTTAGTTGTCTTCAGAGTTATGAAAAAGAGCAAAGAATCACACAGGAAGAAGCAAAAACTATAAGATCCAGTGATGAAAAATATAATGGCAAAAAAAAAAAAAGAAAAGAAAAATACAATGGCAAACTTAAAGAGTTGAACTAGGAAGAAGAAGAGAACAAAATGGCTGTTGAAGAGATTAGCTCTATTTTTAAATCAAAGCCTGCTCTTAATTTGAATAATAGGAGAGGCCCTAGCTTGAGGGCAAGATCCTCAGGAAAGGCTCCCACTCATAAGAATGCAAATCCTTTCAGAAGACTGGAGCTAAAAGGTGGAGTTCCAAAGCAAGAGTTGGTTTCTCTTACCAAGCAACTGCCCAGGAGTGAAAGACATGGCCAGCAGAGAATCAGAATCAGCTGTGATTCAAGGGGGCCAGTCTTGGCAAAGTTATCCACGTGGTTCTGGTTTTAGAGGCATCAGCGATGCAAGAGGGAGGAGATCATGGAGTTGTCCTCCAAGATTTCAAAAATTGGCAGAATCCAGGCATTATGAGGCAAGAAGCTTGCACTTTAGAGGCCCAAGCAGGGCAGTTTGTGCCTGTGGAATTAAAGCCTGGTTTGCTGTTGAGAAGTAAAGATGTTAGAGATGCCAGAAACAACGTGGGACACCTGCCAAAGAAAGCTGTATACCCTGGGAGGAGTCAGCTCAAGAGACCAACGTAGTCTATGGGCAGCTGCATTGGAGGGATGGAACCAAAGCCCTTTGGAACTGAGATGATTTCAATGAGAGGCTCACCTGTTGGACTTGGAGCTACAAGATTTGGGGTTTGTCCTGCTGGTTTTCAGTTTTGTTATGGACTGATCGTTCCTGGATATGCCCCCATTCCTTCCTTTTGGAATAGAAATGTTTATTCTGTGCCATTGTATGTTGGAAGTATGTGACTTGTGTTTTGATTTTACAGGAGGCTTTGGACTTTGGACTTTTGGACTGTTGGGACTACTCATGTAGTCTATGAAGACTTTTAAAGTTGGACTGAGTATGGTTTGCATAATGAGATGGCAATGAGCCTGTGGGGGCCAGAGGTGGAGTGTTATAGTTTGAAATGTGACCCCCACAGTCTCATGTGTTTGGCAAGGTCATGGCACCTTGAGAGGTGGAGCCTTGCTGGAGGAAGGCCGTCACAAGGGGTGGGTCTTGAGGTGGATTAGTCCCACCCTACCTCCAGGAGAAGTCTGCCTTTGCTGCAAGCAGTCTGCAGATCTCAGCTTCCAAGATGTCTGCAGTGACTTAGCCTCCTCCAGCTTTGGTCAGCCAGCCATGCCGCCTCTGCTTTGAGAGACTGTACTTTCCCTCTGGAACTCTAAGGTGAATAAATCTCCCTTTCTCCCTTAAGTTTCTTGACTTTGGGTGCTCTCTCACAGCAATAGTTAAGAGTAACTGTTACACTCTGCTTTCGGATTTTTTCCCCTTCCATTTTCAATTATATCATAAATAATAATTTTTAAAAAGTTGGCCATGATGGTGTATTTATAATCTTGACACTCTGGAGACTGAAGCAGGAGGATCAGAAGTCTGAGCCCAGCCTGAGCTGTGGGAGCAAGACCCTCCCTCAAAAGCAGGTTTTCGGGGGCTGGGGAATCGGCTCAGGGGTGGAAGTGCTTGCGGTGTAAACAAAAGGACCTGAGTTCTGACCCCTAGATCCCATGTAAAATTATCTGGTAGCTATTGTGCCTGCCTGTCTATGCTTCCAGCCCTAGAAGGCAGAGTGTGGCCAGAGCACTAGGGCTAGCCAGACCAGCCCTAGTGCATGAGCTGTGGATTTAACTAGAGACCAGCCTCAAAAGAATAAGGTGGAAGATGGAAAACTGATCAAGGCTAATTCCTGATATCAACCTCAGACCTCCATCCACACTTGAGTGTACATGACTCTGGACACGCATGTGTGCCCACCACACACATATACACACATTCATACCCCACCACAGACGCATAAGCTTAATAATGGGGGAAAAGGTTTTTCATTCCTTTTTCATGTTTCACTCTATCAGAAATTTACCAAAAAAAAAAAAAAAAAATACTCAAAGTGAAAAAAAAACAAAAAACAGTTGTATATTTTCCTGTAGCCCAATGTGAAGTGCTATTAGCATTCAGGTATTTTGCCTCCATTTTCTTTCTAAAGTCCATTAAAAAAAATTACACAAATAGAAAAAAAAAAAAAAAAACACCTTAGAAATTACATCTTAATGACAACCTGGCAAGTTTTCTATATCCTCCACTCCCTCCTCCCTCCCCCCTATGGCCAGGCATCTCCCACCCCCTTAAGAATTTCACACTTGAGTTCTGTCTTTTGCGTCTTTAAACAGGGTATGTGTGCACCCGTGTCTCTACGGTCAATGTCTACTCTTGCTTAGCATCTCAGTTGACATGGCTGTGTGGGAGGGGGAGGGATGAGGGGTGGAGGTGGAGGGGGGAGTGTGTGTGGGGGTGTGTGTGTGGGGCAAGGTTCCTGCTTTCTCCTTTCCTTGTTAGCAGATCAAACCTCCTTCCCTCCCTCGATGCCAGCCTCAGCAGTCAGGCTGAGCTGTGCTTCAGAGTTCTTCCTAGAAGTGGAGCGTCTCTGCCAACTTTCTCAATTGTCTGGTCACCCGGCTGCCCTCCGCAGCAGCTGGGACTCATCGGCCCCCACCACAGAATGCCAAGAATTTGGGTCCCCTCTTCCTCTTGGCACTGCTTTGTCATTCTTACCGTGGGGGGGGCAGGAGGGAGGGTGGGAAACGGGGATATAATGATCTTTTTCTTAGTTTTATTTCCAACTAGTAGTAAGTTGAACATTTTTCCCCCATGTCTTCAAACAGATGGTTTAAAACTCCATTCAAATCGCCTTTTGAGAAAAGAGATTCTTTTCGTGTGCTGTAAGCTAAAATTCACACATGTTTTCAATAGAGACGAAACTTGATATGGTCTCTAATTTTGCTTTTGTCCTTTGGATAACAAGACAGATGGGCCCTTGGGTCAGTGAGAGAGCTCATTGGGTGAAGGCGACTGTGTGAACAAAGGGGGAGACCTGGGTTCGATCCTGGGAGTGCGCAAGGTAGAAGGAAAGATGGAAGGCAAGAACTGACTTCCCAAAGTTGTCCCCTGGTCTTCACAAGCTCTCTCAGTCTCTCTCTCTCTCTCTCTCTCTCTCCCCCCCTCAGCTCTTGCTACCCTCTTGGTCTCTCAAATAAATAAAACATGAAAAAAACATATAGACTGACCTCATAGAAGGTGTCACTTAGCTTTCTCTGTCTTGTATTCAGTGCAGTTATAAACATAATCTCCCTTTTTCTCTCCAAGAACGCTCCCTTTCCCCATTTTCTCCCTCCCCTCCCCTCTCCTCCTCTCTTCCCCCGGCTCTTTGTGGGGTTCAATCCCTAAATCTCAGCCTGGGCATTTGGGGAGTTGGAGCTGGTTCCCGTCTGCCACTTTGGATTCATTAATAACTTCTGCTCTCCTTTGTCCTCTCCAGCCAGCTCTTAGATTTTGTGTTTTTGTTAAAAATTACCCGTGTCTCTTGAGTTGGATTCTTCCAGTGTTCTGCCGTAAACCTGCCCACCCTGAGCCAAGTACGGTGGTGCCGGCCTGTACCCCAGCATTCTGGAGGCCAACGCAGGCTCCTGAAGTCAGAAGCACATTCCAGGCCAGTCTGAGCTCTGTGTTTAACGAGCCTGCCTCCCACCTATTGAGAAACGTTGCTCATATGAACTCTGAGGTTTTCCAAAATCTCTACTGCATCTCATAGGTCTTTTTTTGCCATATGAAATACTGTTTGTTAGACTGGGGAGGTGGCTTAGAAGTTAAAGCCTTTGTCTCCTGTGGGGGCTCTTGGGAAGGCCCCTCTTCCTCGGAATGATTGGGGATACAAAGTCACACCAAAACCAGCTCTTAATACATAAAGGAGATTTATTGTCAAGCAAGCAGAGGACTAAATAGGCAAGTAGCATGCAGCACGGCTGTCTCAGGAACAGACAGAGAAGCAGAGAGACAGAGAGAGAGAGAGAGAGGCAGAGAGGGAGACAAAGAGAGAGATGACAGAGGCAGAGAGTCCAGTTTGGAGGGTCTAGGGAGTGACAGGGGGGGGGAATCAAGGCTAGGTGTGAGTATGGAAGGGAGGGGTTCACCTGGGGTGTGGGAAGTCCACTGCAGAAAGTGTGGGTGGGGGGGAGGGTGTGGATGTCTTGGGAGAGTGGAGCTTTCTTATCTAAGTAGACTGTGAAGGGTTCTTTGTCTGGACACGTACATGAGGGTGGGGGGAGGACTTGAGTCATTTTGTGTTTAACATGCTTAATATCTAACACTTCCCAAGCAAAAGGACCTGAGTTCGGATTCTCAGATCCCACATAAAAATGTTAGGCAAAAATGACAGCCACCTGAAATTTCAGCCCTGGAAAGCAGAGCCTGGGAAAACCCAGAGCAAAGCAATAAGGAGGTGGAGCAATCCCAGATGATTCCTGATGTCACTCTTCAGCCTTCACCAGGCACACACATATATACTGAAGTACTCTCTGGTACACACGCCTGCACACACAGGTACACTCACCCCCACACAAGCAGATACACACACGCACACACACACACATGCACACACACACACACGCACACACACACACACACAGAGGAATATTTCATGTCATCTTTTCTATCAGCTGTGTGAGAATTTATTTCACTAGGTTTTTCTGTACAATGGCTCTTGGTTACCGTAATCCACTTCTTTGTCTGTTGACATTTTGCTTATTTCTGCTTTATTGTTGTTGTCGTTGTTATCTCTGTCCTTGTGCTCTCTCTGGGTTGATTTAGTTGTTACTTTACCACCTCTTCCCGGAGTAACCACTCTTTTGTATGAAGCACATGCATGGCTCTACCTTTTCTCCAAAATGAGTGTATTCCTTGGATCCCACAAATTGGTTCTGTGATGTCCGGCTTTCACCGTCATTCTGTTCTGAATATTTCGTATCTGAATATTTCTTTCTGAATATTTGGATGCGCATCTGTATGTCATTTTTTCCCCTCACTTTCCAGATAAGTTATTTTTCTTTAGAAAAAAATGTATGATGAAAATCTGTCAGTAGCCACCAAGGTCTCACACAGTACTCCCGTGCCTGTTGCATAACGGAAGTGTGTGTTTCTCATTTTTAACTTACTTATTTTTTTTTTGCAAGTAGGAGATGTATATAGGAAACCAGAACCGTGGCTGAGTTCCTGGCCCCTTCCTCAGAAGCGCGTGCAGTTGCTAATTTAAGGCTCAGGCCTGTGCCTGGGCTGCCACCTGCCTGCCTCTGTGTTGTTGATGTCTAGTCTTACTGTATTGTGGTTCCTGTGTATGATCTGCAGATTCTCTGGAACCCATTGAACCTTTCCTTTGAGGCCTGACACGCAGCCAGCTTCTGTACCTGCCCCAAGAATATTTGAAAAGAACAGAGACCTCAAAGTTCCTTTTCAACAGTCCAAACTCCATTTCATCACTTCCTCTGCCAGGGTCCCAGGTCTTTGGGTAAAAGACCTGCTCCCCAGGGGCACTAATTGACCTGAAGCTTCTTCTCTGGTCAAGCCTTGACCACCCGCTTCCTGAGGAGCTGAGGAGCCAACCTTTGGGGCACTCTTTGAACTGTGAGGTTATCCTGGTTGTCCCGGGGCAGATAGGATAGAACCTAGCCCATCAAGTCCCTAAGAGCCACAGTGTCCACGAGAGACTGTGGATGTTCTGAGGGTAGAGACACTGCCGAAGCAGGCCAGGCCCCCTGTGGGAAACTATTGCCCCTGAATGATTCCAATTTTTCTCAATACTTCTTACTTTCTGTATCCACATCATTGACCCCTGGGGCTGCTAACCTTTTACATTTCCATGTGCCCGAACTTTTCCTCTGTGGCAGGTGGGATGTGCAATGTCTCCCACAGGCTTACGGTTTCAATATGTGATCTCTGGATGTTGTGTGGGGGAGATTAGGGAACAGTGGAGTCTAGCTGGTGGATGTAGTCAACTGGAAGCAGGCCTGGGGGGAGAGTTATAAACCATTCCTGCTTCCTGATCCAAGACGTGAGGAATCTGTACCATATGCTTGACTGCCAAGAGCTCCACCAAACCTTCCCTGTCGTGATGGATTGAAACCGGGAGCCAAAAATAACCCTTCCTCCCTTAAGTGGTTTCTCTTAGGTGGAGTGTCACAGGGATGAGACAGTAACTGATCTGCCCTTCTTCCTGTTGCTGTCTGTGGGTACCATAGAGGATCCATTCAAGGCAACATCCTTTGAGAATCAATTGCACTTGTCAACCAAAGGCCACTCGGATTAGTCACTTTCTCATTATTGGGATAAAATAACCCAGAAAAAGCAACTTAAGGGAAAATGGGTCCATTTTGGTTTATAGTTCCAGTTCCAAATAGGTGCTGGTAAAGGGGAGTTGCGGCAGGACTGTGGGGGCCAGATAACTTGTCTTCCAAGAGCATCTGGACACACCAACCTTCCCTTTAACTACTGAGAACAAGAGTTTTTAGAAAACTCTTCAGGTGAGTGGAGCATTCAAGCGCTCTCCTTTCCTTATTTGTTCATAATGATAGTGCACAGTTATTGATTACTATGTCCTCGAATGCCTTCTAAATGATTTGTGCCTGATGGTTCAGGGGTTAAAGGACCTGAAATTAGATACCTAGATCCCATGTAAAAATATGGATCGGTGGCGAACTGTACTTTTGGCCCTGGAAAGCAGAACTTGAGAAACCTCAGAACAAAGCAAAGCAAAAAGGCTGTAGAGCAATCCAAGAAGATTCCCACAGTCACCCTTGGGCCTCCACAGGCACACACAGTGCTCTCTGATACACCTACACACACCTACACACACACACATATACTCACATCTACATATGCAAAGAAAAGAAAAGAAAATGATTCGTGCCTAATCTTCGAAACAATCCCACCACAAATCTCTTACTCTCACTCCCGCTTTCCACATGAGCAGACTGAACACCTTGATCCCGAGTTTAGAGAACTGACCTTCCACCTCCAGCTTCACTACATACAGCTCTTTCCATCAGATAAGGAAACTGGCTGGGGATGTAAGTTCCTGCCTTTGGTACTTAAGCAGTTATTCTGCATGTTAACTGTAAATTTACAACCAAAAGCCTTATAGGATCAATTGAGTTTAGCAGGAGAGTCTACACCAATACCAAGGGCTGAGGGAAATGGCCACATCATATGTACAGGTTGCTAAGAAAGGGGCAAACTCCGGCTAGAGAGATGGCTCAGGTGCTAAGACTCTGCCTTGCAGGCAAAAGGTCCTGAGTTCAGTTCCCAGATCCCATGTAAAAATGCCAGGCGGAAAGGGGCAGAGCCTGGGAAATCCCAGAGCAAAGCAAAAAGGAGATAGAAGTAATCCAGGATGATTCCTAAAGTCACCCTTGGTCCTCCGTAGGGACACACAGTACCCTCTGATACACACACACACACACACACACACACACACACACACACACACACACGACAACAAAAATAAAATAAAGGGCAAACTCACTTGCTAGAAGAATGGAAGAATGTCAACTTCCTTAATCAGCTTCCTCCATCTTATTCACCTACCCAGGGCCTAGTCCCACCCACCATGGACGGGGCTTCCCCCTGTCAATCAGATAAGCTCCTGCAGGCTTGCCCAGGCTCAAGTTAACTACCAATTCTTCACAACTGTACCCAGAACTCTGATCTTCAGTCTATCTACTCTTGAGAGTATTGCTCTGTAAGTTTCCCGAGTCTGGAACCCAAACTCAAGTAAAGGAAATGAGTAATGTCATTAACTTCTCATGATTCCAAGAAGTCAGTAGCTTGCATTTAATCAGTGATTCTAGAGAGACTCCAAGGCATGTTCTCCAGGCACTGAGTCTTTTATATCTCAAGTTCATTTTTTATTTGATTTTTTTATTATTTTATTTATTTATTTTAGTTTTACAAGCATGTTGAGTACTTATGCCTGCTTCCCTCCACCTCCCTCCCTCTCACCCCTCTCTTCCTTCCTTTCATCAATCTATTCCTCCTTCCCACACTCCTGCCCTTGTGACTTCTATGGACCTCAGGGTTTGCTCTGACTTGTCTACTCTTGTGGAGATTCAGGCCTCTGTGGCATACCTCCTCAGGCCACCCCACTGATAGGGGCATTTCCCTTCACTCATCTAGCTTTAGTCCCTCAAGTTTCCACTGTGTGATCTTATCTCTCTTGAGTTCCTCGACAATCTATGGGGACATGTTGGTATTTCAGTCTTTATGCAGGTCTGGTAAGACAAATGTCACTGTAATGAGTGCCTGATGCAGCAGTCTTGCCTTGAATAGAGTATCTTGTCCAATGCTGGGCCTTCCTATCTTTGATTTTTACAACCTTACTGCCCTCTTTTCCTTGAGGTTCCCTAAGCCTTAGGATGGGGAGAGATTAGTATGGCCTGATTCTGGGTGAGCCTTGCTGGGTTGCTGGTACTCTGCATTCTGGCTGTCCATTGCTGTCCATTTTACTGCTCTTCTTCTGGCCTAGGCTGCATCCTGTCAGGGTGTTGAGATCCTCCACCTCTGTTGTAGAAGAAGACTTGTAGGCTGAGTGCTAAGTGCTCTTCAAATCTATGGGTATAATAACAGCTATTTACAGATTAGTTTGGTGTACTGTCTTCTTGCCTATAGGTTCATAGTGTTTTTTCCCTATTGATCTATTTCTTTCCCTTTTTAAGGTTCTTGTTCTAGTTAACAGTAACAGGAATCTGTTCCATTCTGACAAGCAGGTCTTGGGTTCAATCAGAGACTGTTGGTTGTCTCCTTGATACTCATGCCACTATTACACTGGTGGTCACCTATTGCCATGGTGATTTTTATTGCAACTTACAGATCTCCTGAGTCTATGAGACCTGTGATTATTTCTCTCCCCCAGTAGCTTCTACAGTATTCTTTGGTCCTGTGTAAGCTATCCAGCAAGGAGGAAGCTGTCAGACCAATTCCAGTTTTTGTATTTTGCCCACGTTCTGTGATCCATTTCTGTTTCATTTTCAGTAATAGGGTCTTACTGATTTTTTTTTGGAGAGCAACCAAGAGCAATAGCAAAAGCCTACATTGTTTGGTGGCCTTTGAGACCTCTTGATCAATATTTTATCAGGAAGTGCCACATTCCTGTTACTTCTAATATATTCTAATTGTCACTGGGTACTAAATGGATCAGTTCTGGACTTTTTTGTTTTGCTCTGTTTTCTTCACTCTGTGCTCCTCTGCATAGGGGCTGTCCATTGTTGTCCCTTTCTTTAAAAGACAAGTTTTCTTTTTTTCTTTCTTTTTTTTTTTTTTTTTTTTTTTACATATTATTAGTATATGAGGTTCCTATAGGGTTACCTTCACAATCTTAGAGTTTTTCTAAAAGTTCCTCTGTCCTGCTTATATACCCCACCCCCAGATATTTTCCCAATTATTCCCTCTTGCCGTGGTTCAAATTTATTCTTCAGTTTCATTATCATCTTTGTTTTTTTTGTGTGTGTGAATGAATTCCTGCATGTAGGGTGCGTGCGCCTGTGCATGTGCGTATGTGTGTGTGTGTGTGTGCGCGCGCGTGAACCAGAGGTCAATCCTGGAATGTCCTTCAGGAGCCATCTGTCTTTAAACAAACAAACAAGCAAACACAAACAAGGTCACAGCCTGGACAGATGGCTCAGGTGCGTTAGGATCCCAGTTCCCAGATAAAATGGTCCAGTGGCTTGCACCCCAGAGCAAAGCAATAAGGAGGGACAGCGATCCAGGATGATTCTCATGTCACCACTGGATCTCCACAGGTACAAACACTCAAGTGTCGTCTTCTGCACACAGCCACGCACACGCAAATAATAAAGCCAGCATTTCTCTGGGATGCGAGGCTTGGCCAGAGCTGGGGAAAGGAGACAGGAGTATCCCAGCGCTGGTTTCACAGGAGAGTGCTGGCCTGCAAACAGAGCGCTCTCCACAGCACCAGTAGGGACTATTATTAGCCCATTAATGCAACGGCTTTGACACCCCCAGCCTCCATCACCCGCCTCCGCCTCGGGGCGCAGGGATCACTGGGTGCGCAGCAAAGTTCGCTCTGTGTGGGTGTCGATCTTTACTGGGCGCGTTTCTGCTTTCGGCCCGCCCGCCCCAGCCTCGAGAGGCGGAGCGCGCCAGCGGAACCAATGCCGGGAAATCCTCGGAGTTGCCGGGAAGCCGCGTAACTGCGGACCCAGCCCACAGCTGCCCGGTCGCCATGGCAACGACAGGGACGAGAAGAGCGGAAGTGACGCTCTCCGCGGGCGGGGCTAACGCGCGCAGTCCACCAATAGGAGCGCCGGAAGAGGAAAGCGCGCCTTCCTGCGTGTCCACCGATCGGCCCGGCCCGGAGCCGTGCGGGGATGGCGGGCCGCGGGGCAGCGGTTGGGCCGGCGCCCGGAGGCCGGAGGCCGGGTGAGCGCGGCGCGGAGGGGCGACGCGGGGGCCGTGCCCGAGTGCGGGGCGGGGGACGGGGCTGCAGGCGTTCGGCGCTGGCGGGGAAACTGAGGCCCGCGAACAAGTCGGGACCCAGTTCCCGAACACGCTTGTTAAGTCGTTTGTTTATTCTCTGTAGTGTGCAGACCGGTTGTCACCAGGTAGCCCGCACCGGCCCCGAATCCGCCGTCCTCTTGCGGCCCCAGGTGTGGGGATTACAGTTTCTAATGCTAGAGTAAAATTATTAGGCAAAAAGTAATACTTGTAATGTGACATACAGTATTAGACAAGAAACATTCTTGGCTCTTTACTAAGTGAAAAACCTCAAAATGCAAAATTCTGCCCAAACTGGCTGCCTTTTTGTGGAATACCCTCCCAGCCCGTCGCCACCCTCTGGTCTGCCGACCATCTTATATTATTATTATTTTGTATCTGTTCAGAATCCAGGTTTTTTCCGATTTGGAAAAGGTAAAAGAAGGCGTAGTTGTATCTGAAGGCCGGCCAGGTGCCATCGCACCCCTCACTGAGAGGTGCCTGCCATCCTGTAGCTCGGGCCTTACAGGTGGGCTTGCAGGCTTTGAGGCTGGTGAACTGTAGATGAGGGACCTCGCTCATATTGCATATTAATACACACACACATAAATGCAGGAAGAGAGAAAGAGCACGGTACATGCCACGTGCCACAGCCAGACCCGTAGCAGCCCAATGTGGAAGTTAGAGGACAACTTTAAAAAGTCGGTTCTCTCCCTCCATCCTGTGGACCCTGCGGGTTGACCTCTCAAGGTCAGGTGTGCTTGCTGGTGTTACCCCCTGAGCTATCTTGATTGGGCACACTCTTAAACCTGTGGATTGGTATGTGCCTTTTGTGTTGCCACCCCTCCCTTTCCTCACTAACCATGGCGGCCTCTGTAAAATGGGTAGGATGGGGTGGCGCGTGCTTTCCTCAGAAGGTTCTGGTGAGCATTAGATGAAGTTGGGTAGCTCAGGGCACTACAAGATGATACCACCAAGCTTCGTTCGTTACACAACATTTCTGTCTTCTTCATGCACAACTGGCCAAACAGTCATAAACACACCATATTCACGTACCCTTCTGCCCTCTCCTCGTCTGCCCTCTCCCCCAGACTACACCACGGGTCCTGTTCTGTACCTCAGTTCTCTGTTAATGCTTATGTTGGCATGTCTATGTATATTATCACGACATGTAACATACCTACGAAAGCGCATGGAGATAGGGCCAGTGAGATGGCTCACCAGGTAAGGGTTGCTTGCTGCCAAACTTTTAAGACCTGAGTTCGATCTCTGGAACTTCTTCTGATCTCCACACGAGTACCGCGCATGGCCTGATGCACACCATGAGAGAAATACGTAAATGGTACAATGAATACATAAGTGCAAAAAAAGGTATGGACATGTAAGCATGAAGAGCAAAAATAAAGCATACACTCATGAACCCGCTGCCAAAGTAAGAAATGGGATGTTAGCATATCCTTGAAGCTGCCCTGGTCTGCCCCCGGACAAAGATAACTGTCCTGAATGTTGTGTTGCTAAATCCTTTTTATCGTGGGCTTCTGGGGAACAGTCTGTACTTCTGTTGATGTGTGGGATTTTCTTTTAATCCACGGTTTGCCCTTTGCATGTAGTATTTAGAAAGTATTTAAACATTTATCGTGTGTGTGTGTGTGTGTGTGTGTGTGTGTGTGTGCGTGTGTGCGTGTGTACACTTTGGTGCACATGTGGAAGTCAGGTTCTTTCCACCATGTGGGTTCTGCCAATTGAGCAGCAGGTCATCTGGCTTGCTAATACCTTTGTGCACGTGTTTCTGGGACCCACCCTATAGATGTGAGAGACTGCTTCATTCATTTGCTGCGTTTCACCCTACATTCAATGGGGACCTTCATGTCGCTCTGACTGACAGATTTGGCCCGTGGCAGACCGTTATTCCATGGTGCTTCTCCAGGGATGGTTCCTGGAGCAAACGTGGACTCTTTTGTAAGGTGTCGGCAGTGCTGGGTTTCTGGGGACATGCAGATTTGCTAGTGGCGGCGAGTTGTTATCTGAAGTTGAAAGAGTTTACACTCTACTTGCAGAAAAGGAGTGACACACTTAGCTTTTCTTTAGGGGTTTTGCCAGTCTAGTGGTGGGTAATTTAGAATCTCTTTCCTTCCTTCCTTCTCTTTCCTCCCTTCCTCCCTCTTTCCTTTCCTTTTTTTCTCTCCTTCCCTGTCTTCCTCTCTTCCCTCTGCCTCTCTCTCTCTCTTTCCTTCATTTCGCTTTCTCCTTCCTTTCCTTTCTCTTTCCCTCTTTACTCTCTTTCTCTCACTCCCCCCCCCAATGTTTCCTTATAGCCCATGCTGGCCTGACACTCAGCTATGTGTGTATCCTAGACTAGCCTCAAGCTCCATACTCTTTCTGCCAAAGGCCCCCCACACCTGCTCACTGTGGGTTTGTACTTGTGTGAGTCGATCATCTTTTTTAATGCACCTCCGATTGTGCACTCCCTTTTTCTACGGGTTCTGACATCCGTTCTTCTCGTCATGTTCTGCAGAAGTTCTTAAAGCATTCTGCAGAAGTTCTTAAAGCATTCCAAAGTGAATCTTTCATGGCTTTTATGTATTTCAAGTTCTGTTCAGTATGTACCCAGCCTTCCTTTCCTTCCTCTCATTTGGTATTTTGAGTGGGCAGAGGTTCTTAATTTTGATACAGTTAGAGTTATAGGATATTCCTTTATGTCTTGTACTTGGTGGTTTGGATTTTTTTAGTGAAGTCTTTTCCTACCCTGGGTCATACAGTCTTTGTGGTCTTTTAAAGCTTTATAATTTTTCCTCTTTTAAGACCACAGCCCTTCGGAATTGAGTTTTGTGTGTAGTACAAGGTAAGAATCATTCATGCGTGGAGCGTCCACATCTGGAAGAACAGTGGCCCAGAACTTTCCATGGGAAGGTTCGCTCTGATCCAACTTCCTCCAGCATGTCAAGTCTCTGCACATACATCTGCCCCTCTTTCTGCATTCTCCCTTCTGCCCGTGGGTCTGAGTGTCTGTCTTTGAACCAGTTCCTCGATTTATCATTGCTCCAGTGATGGATCTAAGACAAGTCCTGAAGAATGCCTGTCAGCTTTTACAAAGTTTCCTAGAATCATCACGGTCGAACCACAGTCAGCCATTCGCAGAGCTCACCTGGGTCCGATGGGTGCAGTAGAGCCAGTCACTTGGGGCCCAAAGGGCCAGTTCCTTCTTGATGTCTTCTGCTTGCCGTGGATGTTTTAGATGTCATTAGTTGCCATTGGCCCGCGAGGGTAGCTCAGTGGCACAGGGATTGCCTAGTCTGGTTGGAGCCTGGGTTGGATCCCCAAATGTACACAGTCTCCCTCTTTTCCAATTTTGTTAACAGGTTTTAGTATGAATAAATGTTTATTTCTGCATATGTTAGGAAGGTCACACAGTCTTCTTGGTTTTACCCCTGTGTTACTCAGAGTAGGAATAAGATTCCTTCTTCCACGGGTGCACTTGGCTCATGCTATGCCCAGAAGGATCAGCGCTCGTTCCAAGAGATCCTGGCCTTCAATCTTCCTTTCTCTGAGGTGCTTGTTAGTTTTAGTGTCCCAAGTTCTGCCAGTCTAACGGGAGGGGTTGGCTGTGTTTCTGCCTCTGCCGTAGTGGATGTGACACTTGAAGTTGCTTGTTTATGGAATTTTTGTGGTGGGACTTCCCCATAACTTCATGAGGCTCAATGAGGCCCTGAAGCCTTTCTGTAGATGGTAAAACATCTTTACTGGCAATAGGACCATTTAGGTTTCCAAGCATTATTTTTAAATGAGCTTCCTGAGTTTATAGCTACTTAAAACTTTGAGATGACTGTTCTAAATTGTTTATATTTTTAAAATGTCTGCGTCATCTGCAATTTGTCTTTTTCATTCCAAATAATCTCTGATCTTGTCAGAGGTTATTCACCTTTTTTTTTTTTTTTTAGAATCTGTGCACATATGGTTTGCTTGTTTGCTTGCCGCACAGGGCATTGAGCCCAGGAGGGCATTGAGCCCATGGCCTCTGGCATGCTGGCCAAGTGCTCTGCCAGTGACTGCTGTCTTGCTTTGGTTGGGCTCCTTAAGAATTGGTTAAGTTCCTGGTCTTCATCGTCTTCTTCCTTCAGGAGAGTTTTGGCTTCAGCTTGCTCCTCCTCTTACAGCTTCTGTAGATGGGTGTCTGTCTCAGTAATCTTCAGCTGCCTTTAAAGAGTGCCGACGTTCCAGGCTGGGCCCCTGCTGCTTCACTTGGCTGCCAGGGATTCACATGTGTAGCAGCTTGTGATCGTGGAGTTCAAAATATTTTCCGACTTCCATTAATAATTCCTCTGGGAATGGATTATTTCTAGTTTCCTTTCTTCCTCCCTTCTTTCCTTGCTTCTGCCTCCACCTCTAACTGGGGTTGCAACAGGCCTCTATCACCACGCCTGGCTTGAATGGATTGTTGATCATTGCCGTCCCTATAGTCTAAACACATGGGATTTTCCTGGTTATCTTGTAGTGCTGGTTTCTGACTTCATTGCCTTGTGTCAAGAGTCCCACGGTCTGCAGCCCACTGCCTGGGCTTTGGCGTGGCCTGATGTTGCTGTTTGCAGACTCTTCTGAAGTGCTGGCTGCAGAGGTTGATGCCAGAGCGCCTTCTGCACATACCCGTGTACTAGTTACTCTTATCCAGTACTGTAAGAGAACACCCCAAATTAAGCAATTTAAGGGAGAAAGGGAGATTTATTCAGCTTACGGTTCCAAAGGGGAGATGTGACATGGCTGGCTGGCAGAATCTGGAAATGGGCTATGTCACACCCATCCGGGAGGTTGAGAGCTGCAAGATTCCTGCTGCAAAAGCAGGACATAGGGTGGGACTAATCTACCTCAAGGCCCACACTCTGTGACCCCTTTCTCCAGCAAGGCTCTACTTCTCAAAGGTGCCATGACCTTCCCAAACACGTGAGACCGTGGGGGACACACTTCAAACTGTGATGCCCTGCTCACCATCTTACGGATGGTTTCATTCAGCTTGTCAGGGACACAAGGGCTGTGCTCAGCACTCCCAAGTTTACTGTTGTGCTCCTGACGACTCTCCCGCAAAGATTTGGACACTCAATTGCTACATATTCTTGGGACTTTGCGCTGGTTGTCCTCTGGTGTCAACATCATCTAGACTGGCCTGTGCGGTGCCTCTGGACACTCCTGTGGCGGTATCATTGTCAGCTTCATTGAGTGGGAAGACCCGCCTACTCTGGGCTACCTTTCCCCGGATGTGGGGGACATGAGCTGAGCACTAGTGTCTCTGTTTCCCAGTGGGATGTGACCAGCTGTGTCCAGCTCCTGCTGCCTGGACTCCCCACCTCGGTGGTCTCCTTTCTCCTCCGGTTGCTTTTCTTGGCGAGTCCTGTCACAACGACAGGAAGAGAGACAGCAGCGGAGCTGAGCACTGTACCACTTGGTGAAGACCTTCATCTCTGACGTCTGTTTGTGTCTTCAGTGCCATGCCAGCTGCCAGCCTCCCTCCCGCCCCTGCCCTGGGAGTGAACCCCAGGCTGCCCGCACGCCAGGCAGCTTCCTGCCGTGGACCGGTATCCCTGGTCTCATTTTTCTTCATTGTTGTTGTTCATCTGCGCGGCTGCTACCATCAATGCCGGTTAGCAGACGGGCATTGAATCTTTCAGCTGTGCTTCATCAGGAGAGCTAGCAATTTGGGGGAGGCAGAGGGCTACAGATGCAAACAGAACAAAACCAAACAGTGCAACATGCCCACCACCCCACCCCACCCCTGACTTGCCGCTCTCCTCTCTGGTGAGCAGGGTTTCCAGGGAACCTGAAGGTTCACCCCAAGTTACCTTGGGCTCTGGTTTCCCACTCAGTCTGATCCACAGACTCACGCTGTGGGCGCTCTTCTCCCTATCTACCCACGCTCCTCACCGCTGTCTCTTGTGTGCCAGGGAGAGAGGACCAGAGTGTGGTGCCCAGGCATGTGCCCAGGCCCATGGCTGTGTGACTGCGTGCCCTGCCCCCAAAGCAGGATGGGTAGATGGGGGAAGGGCTCATGGAGGGCTTGTCCAGAGGGAGGCAGGAGAGTCTGTCCAAAACAGCTAGCAGACAGTCGGGGGAATCACTGTGAGATGCGTGTCCTCCCATATCTGAGGTCTAGCGTCTGAGGCCGCTGACAAAACACCGAGGAGGACTTTTCTGTAAGTTCTGCGCAACAAGCCATGTTGGTCACGTCTCATTTCAGTTTCATCAGTTTCTTTTGCCTTGAAGATGCTTTTGTTTTTCTCTTGGCTCTTTTTTTCCCCCGTGTGTGTGTGTGTGTGTGTGTGTGTGTGTGTGAGTGTATATGTATAAGAGTGTATGTGTGCTTGTGGAGGCTTGAGGATGATAACAGGAATCATCCTCTGTTGCTTTCCTACCTTATTGTGAGCCTGGGTTTCTAATTAAACCCAGAGCATGCCAACTTGCTTTGGCGATTTTTAGGCTTGGCTTTTGGGATAGGTAGGCTGCCACACCCACCTGATGTTTTTATATGGGATCTGGGGATTCAAACTCGGGCCCCTTTATTTATGAAGCAAAGGCTTTAACCACGGAGCCATCTCCCAGTCTGAAGATTCCTCTTGTTGCTGTGGTGTAGAGGAGCCAACCGAGCCTGGGATGGAGATGTCAGCTAAAAGTCAGGTTGCAGCAAATTAGATTGCTCATCAGTTCACAGCACCAGCCGAAACAGCCATTTAGCACCCCAGAATTCTGAGCTCCAGTGCAGGCCCAGCTCAGGAAGGACTGGGAAGCTGTATTTTTAATAGGCAGTTTGATGATTCTGCAGGTGCGTCCTGCCCAGCTGTGCCCCAGTGGAGGACCAGGTGCTTTGATCTGGGCTTGGGAGTGTGTTTATCAGCTCTGCTCTTATGGTTGGTGGAGAGATGCCTTTTTATTAGAGAGCAGGAGCAGGGGGTTGTAGAAACAGCCCACCGTCTTCCCGCAGCAAGTGATTTATCGGCCATTAGGGCCAGGAGAAAGAAGCCAGAATCTATTAACTGCTCACCTGCAATTTCTCAGCAAGGCGTGCTGTCATCTCATGGGAAGAACGCAGGGCTGGGTTTCTGCAAAGCCCGTTAAGGTTCAAACTCAAGAGTTAACAGTAGCACGAAGACCCAATGCAAGCCAAGGGCCTGTGGCCTGACGGGTGTTGTGTTAACTCATTTAGTCCTTTGAAGGCCTCTTCTTTGTTCCAGTTACAGACGTCGTGGGCTAGTTTCACACATGTGCTTGGTGCTTAGAGCAGGGTGTGACCCTGTCTAGCTATTATTTTATTGTGAGTGTGTGCATAGGTGTGTGGACACATCGTGCCCTCATGTGGAGGTCAGAGGACAAGTTGTGGGAGTCGGTTCTTGCCTTCCACCAGGTGACCTCCAGGGATTGGAGCTCAGGTCGCCAGTCTTGGCATCAGGCATTTTTTCCCTGCCAGGCATTCGCTGGCTGTTTCTGTTAATACATCAACACAAGACAGACCGCTCCTGGAGCCGTGAGACACACTTGTTAGCCCAGATACCACGTGTCCAAGGCTCTTGCGTGCTCCCTATGACCGTATCTCACGTGCTTCTTTTTCAGCAGTCTTCGGACACTCAGGGCAGTAGCAGAAGAGCCGGGGTCATGACAGACGTCCACCGGCGGTTCCTGCAGCTGCTCATGACCCACGGCGTGCTTGAGGAGTGGGAGGTGAGGCGCCTGCAGAACCACTGCTACAAAGTCCATGACCGTAAGTGTCCAGTCTCTGCTCCCAGCATGCTCTGGTGCCATGGTGATGGGATAGTAGCACGTGAAAAGTCACCTGCCATCTGACTGAGGGTTCCAGAGTCTTGTTGCAAGTTTATTCCAGCCTGTTTTTCTACTATTCCCTCAGCTCCCTCTGAGGGTGTGACGTCATGGTTTGTGGTCAGGCTCCTGCCTCGGTTTCCTTTTCTTTTTCTTTTTTTTTTGCGTGCGTGCGTGCGTGCGTGCGTGCATGCGTGCGTGTGTGTGTGTTTTATCAGAGGGCACTGTGTGTACCTTTGGAGGACCAAGGGTAACTTTGGGAATCATCCTGGATTGATCTACCTTCTTGTTTTGCTTTGCTCTAGAGTTTCCCAAGCTCCATCTTCCGGGGCTGGAAGTGCAGGCTGCCACCATTTCTGCCTGGTGTTTTGACGGGGGATCTGGGATCCAAACTCTGGTCCTTGTGCTTGTAAGGCAAAGGTTAGCCCCTGAGCTGTCTCTCCAGCCCTATATGGTTTTCTTATCTCCAAGATGGCAGTAGTAATTTTAGCACATGGGGTCCACAGAGATTCGAGAGGTTGTTCGTGCCATACCTGGCAGCTGCTGCTCCTGAGATGGCACCTGAGCACGCGGCCAGGGCACAGCCTTGACGTGGAGTGAGTGCTGGTCTTGGCATACAGAGGTGTAAGCAGGATGGCTGGAGCTAGAGCTAAGCACTGCCAGTCACTGGAGGGACAGTGGAAGCAGCAGGTCACTGCTAGGTATCTGCAAGGGGGAGGGAGGCGAGCCTGAGGCAGGAGGGGTGAAGGACCCGGCTAGGAATTTGAGAAGCTCAAAGCCTGCAGGCGAGTGAGTGTCAGAAAAGTCGGACCTGCAGTTTCTGTAGTGTGGCAGAGGTGGTGTCATGGTTAGGCACAGGTGCCAACTTCTCTGTTGAGGTTTTGAGCTCTGGGCACATTTATAGAGAATTAGTTGAGTTAAGCCCAGAGCAAACCTGCAGGAGATTGTCTAGCTGATGGGGAAGGCCCAGCCCGTGGTGGGTGGGATTAGCCCCTGGAATAAATCCCAGAGAGCTGGTTGAGAGAGTTGGCCTCCTTCTGTTCACTTGGCCAGACATGCTGGTCTGGCAAGTAAGGATTGTCCCTCTCTCAGCCTTTATGCAGTGATGGTGTGGCCAGTTCCCTCGGCCCTGGTGTTGGTGCATGCTCTCCCATCAAGCTGGACTGAGAACTGTAACCAGGATTGTAAGAGAGAATAACCCCTTGTTCCCTTAAGCTGTGTGATGGTCATTTATGAGCAACCATGCAGGCTGACTGCAACAGGTGGAGAGAGAGGTGGTATCCCAGGGTGAGTGGGAGTAAGAAGGGGAGCCAAACAGAGAGGTAGTGTTCCTTCACGATGCACAGGGAAGAAAGGGAGACCTGGAGCTAAGACACAGTGTGCTTAGACAAGAAGTGCTCTTGGTGTGTGTGTGTAGGGGGGCTACAGATGGTAGAGAGTCCTTTCTTTGATCTCTGGGATTTGAGGCAGGAAGGTGCCGTGTTGAGTCCTGGGAGAACTGTGCGTGGAGGGAAACTTGATTGACAAGTGAGCATTGTACTTTCCACCCTGCAGGCCCCAGGGTTTCTCTCGCCCTCCTCTGCACCCCCTACAGATGGGCTAAGACCTCATTCACCCCGCCTCTCATCCACTGGCAGTTCCGTGCCCGCCCTTTGGGTTTCCCGTTAGTGGGGAAGGTTTGCTGCTGTGTGATGCGTGGTGCTCAGAGTGAAAGTGTTCTCACCTTTGACCTTCCTTATGGTCTAGTTTTGGAAAGTCCTGCAGAATGTGTCTAGGAGCTGACTTATTAGAGGTACCCTTATCTGTTTGGCTGTGTGTGCCAGGACCCCAGTGCGTTCCAGGAGTGGAGGTGGGTAGCAAGCCCTGTACATGCTGTGCTCTCTCCTGGCTCAGACACACATACGGCAGGAGACGAACAGCAGTGTGGAGACAGCACAGCTGTCGGGTGGTGCTGAGGGAGTGTGGGGCAAGGAGAAGCCTTTGCAGCCTCCACACAGCACATCCCATTTCTTTGAGCGTGGGTTGGATTATGGTCCTAACCAATAGGATCAAGCCACAGTCTTTCTCTTTTCCCCTCCTTGCCATTAACTCAGTGTTACTGCGAAGCGACGCCCAGGAAGGAGCAACTGTAGAACAAGCCGTGGGGCAGAAGAGCGAAGGAAGCTGTGGGTCGCTCTGATTGCCAGGCGTCCATCTAGTTAGTGTTGAGTGCAGCTAGCGTGGGCTCCTCCCACTGTTCTGGCTAGTGACGAGTAGGTGTTTTGTCCCATAGCCCCAGTGAGCCTTGGACCTGGCTGCTCTGAGAAGGCTGGGGGTCCGCGGTCTTAAGGACCTTGGGTTTATCTCATCCGTGCCGGCAGCCATTCCCCTGGCAACGCTTATTGATGGTTGTGCTTGTTGATGGTTGCTTATGGTCTCGTGCGAGTGAGTCAGAGAGTCCCAGGAGGAGCCCCCCCCCCTCGGCAGCAGACTCAGTAAGTTTAGAGAGTGGCAGTCAAAACTGGGTTTGAGAATTTCTACTTTGGGCCCAGATGAAATAACAGGGGCCAATAACACTTTCCTGCCCAACATAGACCAGTGGTGGACAGAACATGTGACACTGGACACGTTCAGGGAAGGACCATGATCCCTCGAGTGCACCTTGAACACTTCTTGCCTAAGCAGGTCTAGACAGGTCGTGTCTTAGCTCCATAGTCTCCGTGCCGTAGGACCCTGACTTGTCCTTCTGCCCCAGTGTGAGGTCTTGGTGACCCCCTGGCTTTGGCAGTGAGGGGTTCCCCCACCCTACTGAGAACTTGCTCTCATTCTCCTGATGTAACTGCGTGTCCATCCCACAGAGTCCGTCCTGCATACTCTCCCAGTGTCCCATGCTGCTTGCTGAGTCCTGGTCATCTGTGCTTCTGACTGACTTGCCTGTGGAGCGAGGGATCCATGATTCCCCTCCTTTTGCTTGGCACATTGCTAGAATGACTGAACGGAGGAAAGTACTTGGCTTACACTTGCTGGCTTGCTGTAAAGCAGGATGTCCAGACTTTGACAGGGTGATGTGTCACTGTGGATGAATGTGTCGGCGTGCACGTAGGCCTGTGCACGTAGGCATGTGGGGGGCATATTATAAAGGATGTAATTCAGACAGAGAGCCACATAGAGGAAATGCACAGGACAGCTCGGGAGGTGACTTGGAAAGTGTACCGCTGCCCAGAACCTCCATGTGGGCAGCAGCCTAAAGCCCCTGTTGTTTAAGGCTGTTATTGGCGGGGGTCCCCTTATGTAGCTGCAAATAATTAGATCTGATCAACTGAGATTATCACATTGTTTGCCCTCCTTTTCCTGGAGGTTGGGTAGGGGCTTCTAATCTAGGCTTCATCTTACTCGTGAGTGACTGCCCCACCTTGAAGCTCCTTGGGGCCTGCCTGGAATCGCCTCATTAGAACAGAAAATGTCCCCATCTCCTTCCCCACCTGGAAAATTCCAGGGCTTTTCAGAGTTATGCCGGGAAGTAGGGACAAGACCAGGCCTTGCTTCTTGTGGACAGCCACAGTGGACTGAGTCCGGCTTATCTTGCAGAGAGTTCTCAGGCCTGAGCAGAGCTGGAGGCAGCTGGAGGTGCAGGACAGGACATGTATGTGGAGTATGATAGAGAGAGGGGCCCAGCTGAGAAGGAGTTGGCAGGGAGACAGCGTTGCCAGAGGAAGAACAGAGGTGGAGGGAGACAGCTCCCCTGGGCCTGGGGAAAGTGCCTCTGCCAGATGTTTTCAGTAAGAACAGAGGGCAAGCACTTCAGTCCAAGATCCCAGTCGCGCCAGGGTCTGAACCCAACCAGATGCGACAAGTAGAAGATTCCTCACCCTGATCTTCCGCCCTCGTGTTCTTTAAGCTGTGGTATAAAATCTAGAGGCTGTGCTATCAGGAGCATATGAAATGGGAATGCATTTTTTGTTTTGATTGGGGCGCCATCCTCAAGACATCTCATCTGAAAAATACCCAAGTTCATAACATCTGGTCCAGACATCCCAGATGAGGCGTGCTCAGCCTGTGAGTACCATTCTGCCCGACTCCCACAGTAACCCTCGTGTTATAAAGTACTTCCCTCACTTTGTGAAGCCCGTGTTGTTATACTGCAGAAGACATGGAAGAAAGCAAGCCACAGACTAAGATCCCCAGATGCTGAAAGGCTAAAGCTGCTGCCTGTGAGTCTCAGAGCAATGAGCACAGACAACCAGCAGGATGAGGGCTGGCTGCCTCAGCATTTGAAGGCCAGCCAGTGCCATTGGCCATGTTAACATCGGGCCCTGTCCCCAGCACCACGCCCACCCACAAAGTTATTCCAGCGATAGCTCACATTCGAGGCTAGAGCTGCAGCTTGGCTGGCAGAGCGCAGAGCGTGAAGCCGTGCTGTGGATCGCCAGCACTGCATGACCTGGGCGTGGCGGTGCGGGCGCTGGAGGTGCAAACCCAGTGCTCTGGAGGTGGAGGCGGGAGGAACAGAAGGTCTCATCCCTTCAGCTACATAGTGAGTTCAAGTCCAGCCTGGGATTCAGGAGACCCATTTCAAAAGAAGTGTTTTGCTTTAAATATTCCTCTGGCAATGGCATGTATTTTACACGTAGAGCATGTCTTTGAACTGGTCACAGTTGAAATGCTCACTGCTTGTGTTAAGTGCAGAGTGTTCCTTGATTTAGTTTGTCTGAAGCTCCCTGCCGATTAGATTCATGGTATCTTCCAAGTGTGCGGAGATTACTGAGAAGTGGTGCGAGCCCTCTGCACCTCTAGCCAGTGAGCACGCGTGGAAGGGAGGGCAGTGGCTGTCAGGCCTCTGCTCGCAGTCATTGGTACGTGTTTTGAGGGAGATACTTCAAGGCAACTATCTCGTTCTTCTTCTACTGTGACCCACTAGATCTACTGGGATTTCTGACTTAAATTCATTGTCTCTTTTAAAAAAGTATTTATTTGAAAAAGATATAGGAACATGTGTAGAGGTCAGAGGGTGTCATGGTTAGGCACAGGTACCAACTTGACTGTTGAGGGTTTGAGCTCTGGGCACAGTTGTAGAGAGGTGATGGTTGAGTTAAGCCCAGAGCAAACCTGAAGGAGATTGTCTAGCTGCTGGGGAAGACCCAGCCCGTGGTGGGTGGAACTAGGCTCTGTAATAAATCAGAGAGCTGGTTGAGAGAGTTGGCATCCTTCTGTTCACTTGGCCAGACATGCTGGTCTGGCAAGTAAGGATTGTCCCTCTCTCAGCTGTTATGTGGTGATAGTGTGGTCAGTTCCCTCGGCCCTAGTGTTGGTACGTGCTTCCCTGTCAAGCTGAACTGAGAACTGTAACCAGACTGTCGTAAGAGAGTAAACTCCTTGTTCCCTTAAGCTGGGTGACGGTCATTTATAGCACTGGTGCAGCCTGACTGCAACAGAGGGTAACTTTTGGAAGTCTGTTGTTCTCTTCCACCGTGCCGGCTTCAGGGACGAAACTCTGGTCTCCAGGTTTGAGCACAGGTGCCTTTGCCCGCTGAATCATCCCATCAACCCTTCATTCTTTAATGGCTGCAGTTTGCTCTGATGGCCTCTTCTAAATACATAGCACTAACATTTTAACATTCATTTTGTTATATTTTATATTTTATATAAAATATATACTTGTTTTTTGTTTAAATTTGTTTAAAATACTGTTTTGAACACAAATAATTTGAATTATTACAATTTGAGATTTGTAAAAATTAAGATTGAAAGATTTCCAGTGAACAGAGTACTAATCAACTGAAGAGTTTGTGCAGTACCTAGTCCCATCGAGCAGCATCATGGGAACGGTGTGCATAGACCCTTTCTCTGCCTTGCACCCAGGCTTGGTTTTAGCACCCTGCAGGCATGACCATGCCCCTTTTCAAACCCTCTTTAGGCCACATGCCCTAGTGGTGAGTCAAGAAGATGCTGACGTTAGCTCGATGCTTCCTCCTGCGTCTGCAGTTACGTTTGTAAGTACCTCTTCCCATCCGAGACTCTAGGACTAGATGGGGATTGGAAGCCAACTCTAAATGAAAGGTTATCTTGTCTGCTGGTCTCCTGTGGTCAAGATGAACAGTGAAGCTCATACTGTCAGCTGGCTTGTCTTTCTGGAGAATCCAGAAGGGTCACACAGTGTCTGTGATCAGAGCGGCAAACTGAGAAACGTGAGCCTGAGAAGTGACACCTAATGTGTGACTGGTGAACTGTTCAACATACTGAATTTGCACAGGCAGTTGTTACATGTTAGATGTGGATCTTTGGGGCCAAGAAGCTCTGTAACCACGAGAAGGGGGCAGTGGTCCCAGCTTGGGCTTCTGGGGAATGTTGGGGACCTAAGCTGTAGTGTGGTTGGCCAGAGACACTGGTGAACAGGACAGGGAGGACGAGGAGGCCCACAGGTGGAACTTGGGGTGTCTGGTGCCCGGGAGAATCCTGTGGGGAAGTGAATCTGCCATGGGGCTCTGCTCAGGCCTGCAAGGACAGGGCACTGGTGTGCTGTGGGTGGTAGGGCAGCCCTGCACCCAGATGCTTGGGGGAAGGAAGGCTGAGCTGGGTAGAGCTCTGCAGGAGAGAGCTGTGGGTGGGGAGTGAGGGTTGCCCTGACGGCGGATACAGGATCTGGCTCCACACAGGCAGCAAGTGGAGCGGTGTGAGGAGACACTGGCACCGGAGGAGTGCAGTCCACATTCTGGGTTCAGAGGGCCAGCACAGAGGGAACCTAGCATCTGCGTGGTAACAGAAACATAAGCCCACCCCACATCCCTCCCCAGGGAACTGTTCTGCCTGTCCTGTGGGGAAAGTATGGAGCCCCCAGATGGCCAGCACAGCTGCTCTCTCCCTCCTGTCTCAGCTCCTCACAGGCCTGCAGCCCGTTGGAGTTTCAAACCTGATGGAGCCTTGGTGTCAAGGGTACCTTTGACTGGCTGATTCGAGTGAGTGCATGTGTGCACGTGTGCACTCGTATGTACACGTGTCCTGCTCTGTTACTTTGTTTTATTCCCATGGAGACAGTGTCTCCCTGAACCTGAAGCTACTGTTCAGCTAGGTTGGCTGACAGCGAGCCGCTGACCGTGTCCCACCACTGGACGCCAGGCGCACACGGCAGCGCCTCACTTTATTATTATTATTATTATTATTTCTTACGTGGGTGCTGGGGTGCAGGAACCACTCTTATCCACTGAGCCATCTACCCTGTCTGCGTCTGCTCTTCAGACGTCAGTTAACTTGTTAAAAATACCACAGCAGATTAATTTGATCAGGCACGTAGCAGACCAGGCGCCTTCCTTTCAGTTGGGCGATGCTGTCCGTGCAGCGCTTCTGGCTGTGGCTGTGGCCAGTAGAACTGTCAGCCAGCAAGTGCTGCTCACTGAAACCCGAGGAAGCTTCCAGATGGGGAGAAAGTGGGGCTGCTCTGGCTTCAGGGCATGGCCCCGTGGCCGCCACCTCTCTTGTGCCCTGAACTGCCCCCCCCCAGGTGCGAGGAGGGAGAAGGAAGGCCGTAGAGCAGTCAGTTGCCACTTGTCTCTAGGGTAGTTGGGTGCCCGTGTTCAGTCAGTGTCAGAGACGAGTGCCAGCCATGTCAGCAGTCAAATCCTGGTGGTCTGCATGTTCTGTGGTGGACTCAGGTGGCCACGAGTAGGCGTACGGTCAGCAAGCGGGTCCAGCCTGCTTGCAGAGGCAGGGCCAGTGTCGGGTGCTGGCAGCGAGCCCTGTCCTGTCACTTGGGTGCAGCTGAGGTGAACTTGCCACTGGACGCCTTCACGTGTCACTCAGTGGTCTCTGCATGCTTGGAGATGGGTCTCTGAACAACGCATCTAAAACACTACACAGCAGTCAGGGAATGATGCCCCTCGCTGCATCTGGGGCAGGAGAACCATGACTTCAAGGCTAGCCTGGGCTACGTAAGAGACCCCTGTCGCTAAACCCAAACCCAAAGCAAGCAGAAATCCCCAAGCACAGCTGTTGGTATGCCTGACCCGTCCCCGTCCTGCCCGAGCCAGTCCACGTGGTCCCAGGAGGGCTGTTTTTCTCTTTAGACTCCAGCTCCTGGGTTGAGGAGTGAAGTCACGTAGGTGGACCACACGGCTGTTTTTGCCCTTGCCAAATGGGAAATACCCCGCCATCAGGGGCAGAGACGCAAGTAAAGCCTCGTGCGTCCATCTCCCAGGCCAGAGGATGGCAAGGGCGGCCTGTGCCCGGCCTGCTCACCCTGCTTTACTTTGAGTGGATTTTATGTCACAAGTGATTTTTCTGAAGCAGTGTGAAGTGTTTGTGTCATTGCATTACACTGAAGGCCAGACGTCCTGTGTCAGGTTTAGACTCTGGAGCTTTCTGGTCCTGTGGTCCTAGGCAAGTCGTGGTTTTCCTAGTTTGTTTTCTGATGTACCTGGTGGCGGTTGCTGAGCGTCTGCTAAGGAGGTGGTGGTGCTGAGTGAATGGACAGATGCCGAGTCCTCGGCTGGCTTCTTTCTGTACACGAAGGACGCGTCTCCACCTGCCCTTCCCAGCGCCACACTCCACATACGATCGAAGGCGCTCATCTTCACACTGCGTGTATGAAGAGCGTTGCAGACTGACTCACATGCACCACTCTGGCCCGCATCTCACTACCAACTTTCCCTTTGTCCCAACTGAGGAGTCTGTGCCCAGAGCTGGCTCTGCCCAGCACCCCGGCTAACCTGGGCCTGACTAGCAGCTTCAACAGGCACCTTCCTGCCTCAGGGCAAACTGGCCCACAGTGGCATGTTTTTTTTTTTTTTTTTTTTTTTTTTTTTTTTCACTTATTTTCTCTGCTCCAAATAGCATTTTCTATTTTTGGTGTCTCATTTAGAACAAAGCTATTGTTGACCAGAAGTTGGGGTGGCAGACTTCCTGATTGCCTGTTGTTCAAATACAGTGTGCAGCAAATATGCCTTCAGTTCCATGTGCTGTGTGGGGGATGGGCGAGGGGGGGGGTCAGTAGAGCAAGAAGTCATCAGTACAGGCAAATTTATTTTAATTATAGAAACAAAGAAGAAAACGTGTTTACAGCCAGAACAAAGCAGTCTTGGTGAGTTGAACGAAGCATTCCCCACTTTGGTTCCAGGCTTCCCCAGCCTGGGAAGCTGCTGGGCTTGAGTTGTAGCAGCTCCTTCGTTGGGATAGGCGTATCCTCATGGCAGAGGAGCAGAGTCCACCTGGCAGGTCCGTTCCTTCTGCAGCCTCCGCTCTGCTGCATGCTGACCTCAAGCCTCAGGCTGAGAGGGCGCGGCTGGACTCAGGGGGGTGTCAGCCACCTGCCTTTCAGCCTGTCCCAGGGCAGCATCTCTGGCTGTTTTCCCTGGGTGTGCCCATGTCCCTTTTTATGACTGAAGCCACAGGCCAGGCGCAGAGGTGCACGGTACAGGCAGTGTGTGGGAGCCGCAGAGACTGCGTGGCTTAGTGCCGGGCGCTGAGGATCTGGAGCTGGGCAGCCTGTTCCATTTCCAAGTTAGGGAAACAACGAGCAAGTATTTACTGTCCCCATGCCTTGTGTATAAAGATGATATTAATAACTCACCTCACGAGTGGTGGTTGTAATGATGAGCACGCCAGGCGTGCAGTAGCATGGGTTACAGCCACATTTGTGGCCTGACAGATGCTACTTCTCCATAGCCTAGAAGAAATGGAGGTGCCTCCCTGTCGAGTAGGAGAACAGGTGGCCCCTAAGCGGGAAACAGGAAATCTTCGGGGAGTCCAGAGCTTCAGTCAGTCAGGAGTGGACCCAGAACCCAGGTCACCCCGCTTCCCCAGGGACTGGGTCTTTGGAATTGCTCCACCCAGAATACATGTGGATGTGGGGCAGGGGGAGCTGGCTTGAAGCAGAAAGAAGAAGCCGGGGTTTCAGCAGGCTGGGCACTGGCTTGGTGACCTTATGTTCCCAAGTGGGTCCTGGGTGCGTGGTCAAGTGGGGTAAATGCAGTGATCATGCCGAGGAGGGCAGAACTGGAACTAAAGGGACTGGGGGTGGGGTGGGGTGGGGGCTGGGTTGTTGGAGCCCAGAGTAGCTAAGAGATGAGTGAAGGCAGAATGCAGGTGAAGCTGGAGTTGGCAGACACGAAAAGAGGAAAGATTCACTTTGGGCTCACAGAGAGTCAGGGTCTCTGTTGCTGGCCTGTTTTGGGGTAGCAGGGGTTGGGGTTACAGAGCGTAAGGTCACCAGTCAGGGTGACCACATGGCACGGCCCAACTGGGAGGCTTGTGTGGGAAGGGGGTTGATATCCGAAGATCATCCTGGGGTGCTGGTAGTACATTGGAAATGCCACGTGCAAGGTGGCTGCCCACGGGGTACATTTTTGTGAATGATACCATGAAGAACCTTTTGGGTAGAAAATGTGAATTGTCCTTTCAGAGGGAGGTTGGACTTGCCCCTGTGTCACACTGGTGAACACCATGTGCCTGTTCACCAAGAATCCTGCCGCTCACCCAGGGAGAGGTGGCTCCTGAGCACCAACTCCCCTGCCACAGCCAGTCTCCCAGGGCCCGTGAATGAGTCCACTGGGCAGTGGAAGCACAGCTGTGTGGCAGCCACCTCGCACGCACCAGCCCCGCTTTGGTCAGATGGGTTTAGACTCGCACGCCCCAGCCTGGCTTCAGTCAGATGGGCTTCAGTCAGATGGGCTTCAGTCAGATGGGGTCTAGACCAACAGAGGACACAGTTCATGTGACAGCCACCTCGCACGCACCAGCCCGGCTTCAGTCAGATAGGGTCTGGGCCAGCGGAGGACACAGACTTTGTGGGCAGCCACCTCGCATGTTCTAAAGACTGTGGTTTGGTGCAGAGGAGGGATGCACAAAGAGTTCCGCTCTGGGCAGAGAGAGCGTCATGGAACAAAGGTCCTCTGCGTTGGCTGTGGTGTCTGGAGGCGGCAGGGGAGGAGACGCAGGGCAGACCCGTATCAGAAGGGAAGGAAGGAAGGAAGTGCTGGAGCGGTAGATGAGACAGGCCCCTACTGATGTCCAGATACCAGTTACTGGCACGTGGCCTGCTTGATTTGCCGCACCTTCCACTTACTAGCTCCCCTTGGTCCTTAATTTAACTCACTTGTATTGAACAAGGAAAACAAGGTCAACGTCTGCACGTCACTCTTGGGATCGCCTGGGCTGTCACCAGGTCCTGTGCTGCCACCAGCTTGAGGTTCTGTCTTTTATACATCGGTCATTTTCAGTCCAGATGCTGCTTTCTGTAGGGAATCCAGTGTAGACCAGGGTCCCTGTGACACCCCCAGCTGAGTCTCCTGGTACTGGCCTTCATCATGTGCTGGCACCGGGTACCTTCCAGCTCTTGTCCTTCCTGCTTTCTGTTTCTCATTGGTTCTGTTACCGTCTTAATCATACATGTGGCATGTTGTTTTTTGTTGTTTGTTGTTCTGCAGAGTGATTTTTAAACCCGGATCTTTAGAAATTACTTTAGCAAGTGGAAACGGTCACATTTGCTCTTGATGTGAAGTCGTCACAGCCACGGAGCTGAGCGGCTGGGTCTGCCTGCTCTCCTCCAACAAAAGGGTCGCTAGCTCTGCTCTTCTCCTACTGCAGCCAAGCCTGTCATTCTTCCAGGCCAGCCAGTGTCCCTTCAGCGCAGCTCCCCAGACTGGCCCTGGATTACCCCTCTGCAGACTGTGGCCCTTGGCAGATCTCTGGCCGTGACCAGTGGCTGGCGCAGTGGGAGGCAGCCAGGGGCAGGTCGGAGCCGCAGCTCACTGCACAGGTGGGTGGTGGGACCTGGGCTCAGGGGGCCGAGGCCAGCTGGGAGCGCAGTGGGAGGCTTGGCCAGTGGCCACAAGGAATGCTCAGAGTAGGTCTCTCCCACCTCGGGTGCTCCTGTGAGCTCCTCTCGCCCCGGCAGAAGTTCTTGACTTGGGCTTGGTGGATGAGCCCAGGTGTGGCCTGCAGGTGTGCAGTGGACAGTCAGATGTCCATGTGGGCCACAGCTGTGGAGGAGAAGGCTTGGCAGAGCCACAGGTGGAGGCCGGGAACACAGGAAGGAGGCCTTGCTGTCTCTGGTCTCTGATTACTGTCTTCTGGGAACTTTCTGCTTCCCAGTACCCTGCCTGTCACTCGGTTTGCCTTCGAGTACTCCGGGAAGAAGAAACCACACAGCTTTGGCACTGGCCCAAGAAAGCGGGTGCCGCCTGTTTCCTGCTAGGTCAGGTGCCTGAGTGATCAAACAGTGTGCACCTTTCTGATGATCCCCTCCCGCCCCCGCATCCCGTCTGTTTCCAGGCAATGCTGCTGTAGATAAGTTGGAGGACTTCATCAACAACATCAACAGTGTCCTGGAGTCCTTGTATATCGAGATAAAGAAAGGAGTCACAGAAGATGACGGGAGGCCCATTTACGCACTGGTACGTGAAGGCAGCCCCCTCTAGTGGTGTTTTGAGGAACTGGAGATCCCCAAATAAGTGGGATCTCACCACTGCCCCACTTTGGGGGAGGAAAAAATGGGACAGAGGTGATTAACGTCCATTTGCTGTCCTCACTTTTTTAGGTCAATCTTGCCACAACTTCAGTTTCAAAAATGGCCACAGATTTTGCAGAGAACGAGCTGGACCTGTTTAGAAAGGCTGTGAGTACCGCAGTTCTCACTGCCCACGGGCTGTGGAGGGGCGACCTGCAAATGGGGACAGAGAGCCTCCCACAGCCATCCTGGCTGGGTGAGCGGCGTGACAAGTCTTAATGCCCAGTGCTTGGGAGCTGTTGGAGGGCTTGTGCCTCCCACCAGCGCTGAACCCCAGGCTGCAGTTCACAAAGTGCGCCGTGCACACAAGGCTGCCCTCTGCTGCCGTGGCCTCTGTCACAGCCCGTGTTCTCATGCTGCTGAATGATGGCGCAGGCAGGCAACTGAGGGGAGCGAGGGTTTGTTTCTCCTTACGATGCTCGCTGACAGGAGATTCATGCCAACATCAGGAGCCGATGCAACTGGCCACACCACAGGCACAGGGACGGCTGAGAGAGGGGCCTACCTTGCCAGCATGCCTGCATCCCAAAATACTGAACAGCTCCCTCCTCCTCATCCACCTGCCTAGCGAATGCTCAGTATGGGTGGGCTTCCCACATCAATTAGGAAATCTCCCATAGGTTTGTTCAGAGCATGTGTGTAAAGCTCAGCTCATAACTGGTGCACATGGCTAAGACAATGGCCGTCCACCTTAGGCACATGTGAGATATGGAGTTAAACAGATGTTCCGCCTCCTTTCTGCTCTGTCCAGACTGAACCGTTCAGGACCAAGTCCCAGACCTCTACTTTCAGGTCACTCCTGGGCTGTCAGCAGCTGGGGCGAAGCAGACTGTAGGCAGGGTGGCCCCCTGCACACGCTCAGGACACCAGTGTCCTGGTGGCTTCTGCCTTGTGTAGGTAGCTCATGCCTGCCGTCCTGTCTACCCTGGCTCTGCTCCCCGCCTGAGGGAGGAGAAGGGCTGCTCTGGGCATGTAGCCGGTCTGTCACCTCCCTCAGGAAGGTGAGCAGAGTGAAAGGTGGGCTGGGAGATGGTGTGACAGGGGCCGCTTTATTAACAGGACGGACATGCTCACATCTGCTGATGAACTTACCAAATCTCTTTTCCCAAGGCTGTACCAGTGTGTGATCTCAGGGTTGGAGGGCTGAGGATTAGAGGTGTTATTGGTCCCCTTCCCTGCCAACCAGTGACACCTAATTGCCTGCTTGCCAGTTGATTGGACCAATGTGGTGCCCTCTGTCTGTTGCAGTTGGAACTGATCATTGACTCCGAATCTGGCTTTGCCTCTTCCACCAACATTTTGAACCTGGTTGATCAACTCAAAGGCAAAAAGATGAGGAAGAAGGAGGCGGAGCAGGTGCTGCAGAAGTTTGTGCAGAGCAAGTGGCTGGTCGAGGTATGCTTTCAGACAAGGAACCCTTCTCCTCTCGGCCCACACTTATTTCCGGCTGATGTGGCAGGGCCAGACCCTTCTAGGTGCACGAGTCCTGCTGTTCAGGGACAGTCTGAGCTGATCGACACTCTGCAGGCCCAGTGCCGGGTGCTGGCCCTGGCCCAGCACATGCAGTTCCTGTCAGCTGTTCTGAGGTTTCTCTTCCTCTCGGGAGGGTTTGGAGTGTGGAATGTTCTCGTTGTGCATCCTGGGCCAAGCTTTTCAGGACAGGGTTCCGACTCATCGCTGCCCTGCCTAAAGAATGCGGTCACTTGCAGATGTTGCTGGGTAGGTGGCTAGTGGGTGAAGTTCCAGGACAGGGCTCATTTAGAGCCTGCAGAAAGTACTAGAAGTGCTTGCTCATCGTGAGGCCAGCCCTTGCTTCTGGCAACAGAGAGGAAAATCCCCACCTCTGGTGTCCAGACTCGAGGGTGGCATCCAGGCCCTGCCCTTCCAGTGCCTTTCTCACAGTGTAGAGATAGTGGCTCTGCCTTCCGCTGCACAAACGACCATACCAGCTGCCTCTGCCTTGGCGCCCACCAGCCCCTCAGCCACACCTTCCATCATCCCTGGCACTGGGCATCTCGTAGACATCATCTGGCTTATGAAGAAAGGCATAGGTCCTGGGCAGCAGGGGGCATGGTCATGGGAGATGTTCTTGGGCTACCTCTGCCTGTAGCTGCTGTCTCTGGACAGCCTGGACCTCTGTCATGAATTCTGGGGGAAGTGGAGTGAACCTGCTGAGGGACTAATGGGTGGGGTGTTGGCTGGTCCCTGGTAAAGCTTTGGGGCCAGGACCTTGAGCAGAGTGATGGGATTTCAGATGCATCTTGTGTCTCTGGGAAATGGAATGTTCCACAGAAGCAGCCTGGTGCCTGCTGGGAAGTCCTTCCATGTGGTTGTTCAGCTCAGGCTCTGGCCTGGTCCTGAGATGCCACAGCAGCTGTGTGGTCAGTCCGCTGGGAGACTCTGGAGTGGGGGGCAGTGGGGGAAGCCTCCGTCCCAGTCCTGGAGGCTTTCGTGGTCTGGGGTCACTTGGACTTGTTCTTTAGCGGTCTGGGAATCTGTCTCCACTTCACCTTGTCTGAGGTCTGAGCAAGGCAGTGAGTGCTACAGCCTCAGGCACTCAGTGGCTAGTCAGAACTTGTAACTAGAGCTGCCTGAGCTGGAACTTGCTCATGGAGACCTTGGATGTGCCATGTGACCCTCCCACACGTGCGCATCTCGGGTGCCAGGGGGTGTGGAGAGAACAAATCCCACTGCTCCTGTGGGACTCAGGATCTGACCATGAGTCAGGGACCAGCTAGATCGTCTGCTTGCCGAGTCCTTACCTATGGAATGGACACGTGGTTTTCCGACGGCTAAAGCACAGGAACTGGCCTTGGAATAAGGAAGTGACCCTGGAACAGGAGGCTGTGTAGGCTTAACTGCGGGTGAGGTGGGGGCTGCTCAGTCTGCAAAGGTCCTGTGGTCAGAGGGCATTTGATGTGCTCATGGAGATGGTTGGGGTGGTGACACCTGTGTCCTGGGCTCTGGGCGGTGGGCCTCAGCACCCAGTGCTGACGTGGTGCACAACCCTCTCGTGTCCCCGCAGAAGGAAGGGGAGTTCACCCTGCATGGCCGGGCCATCCTGGAGATGGAGCAGTTCATCCGCGAGACCTACCCTGACACTGTGAAGATGTGTGACATCTGCCACGGCCTCCTCATCCAGGTACTGCAGGCAGGCAGTGCCCTCCCCAACCTTCTGGGCCACTGCCACCTGCTGATGCACCCCTGGCCTCCTTAGTTCTAGTCCAAGGGCGCTGGCTGCCAGGGATTTGGAGCAGTCTCCAGAGAGGCTCTCGAGTCTTGCGTAACTCGTGTTGTCTTTGCGGGCCGGTGACACATATTTTATGTCCTTTGTTTTTCTGAGTCATCTGTTTCTCAGTACATGGATGAATGGGCTGGTGTTTCCTTCTCTCTGGTTTACAGCCTGTCACATCAGGCTCTGTGCTGAGGCCCTGCACACGTACCAACAAGCACTGGCATGATCTCTATGGTCTGGTTTCTGGAAGCGGAGTCTCTGGTCTCCCATGAAGTCATGATCTCTTTGGTCATGGTTCTAGAAGTGGAGTCTGGTGTACAGCGCACACGTGTTGATCTAAAGCTTATGAGCTTGTGATACACCTTGCAGTTGACCTGCATGCCCCACCTGTGGCAGGAGCCTGAGCTGGGGGCCTGTGGAAGAGGGGAGGTCTTCAACTTCTCCTTTGTTTAGAATGCTGTCGTGAGGACCCTCACTCAGATCGTTACCACTGTTAACTTGGATCTGGAAGTTCAAACTACTGGCTGCTCCCTTTCCAAAGGTTCGTGAGCTGGGGTGTGCCAGTTGTGGTTGACCTTTCTTGTTGCAGGGCCAAAGCTGTGAGACGTGTGGCATCAGGATGCACTTGCCCTGCGTGGCCAAGTACTTCCAGTCCAACTCTGAGCCGCACTGCCCCCACTGTAACGACTACTGGCACCACGAGATACCAGGTTTGAATCCCCCAAGGACTGGGTGGACCCCACTGTGCTTTGGAGATGGGAGGGCTTGGAAAGACTACCAGCATGCAGACCTATGTTAGGGACTGGATGAGACATGGGTGAAGGCCGACTGCCCTCCCTGCTCCAAATGGCTCTAGAAGCCACCGGGAGTCCCAAGCCATAAGGCTCTGACTGCAGCCATACTGGGAGAGGCCATGCCAGCTCCCTCGGTGGGCTGGAGTGACATGCCTGGGAGTATGCTGTGCAGTGAGAACCTGCAGAAGCATCACAGCTGTACCCTGCTGGTGTCCCATGTGCCACTCACCGGGCCTTCTGCTGTTCTGCACACAGAAGTCTTTGACCCCGAGAAGGAGCGAGAGGATGGCGCCTCCAGGTCGGCCAGAAAGTCCTTGCGGAACCGGCAGCACTAACTGTGTCCTGCAGCCCAGCTCTTGCTGCCTGACCCACCCAGCCTGCTCAGGCCAGGGGCTGCCAGCTGACCACATTGCACATGAACTTCCTCCCTTGTTTATATTTGCTAGTAATGTTTTCAGTAAATGCATCTCAACGGGCAGCTGTGCCTGGGTCTGCATCTGGAGCTAGTGTGGGGTGTTTGTCACTGCTTCATTCCTCCTGGGCTAGGTTCCAGTGGGGTGCTAGGGGAACCCTGGATCAGGACCCCTGCCAGGCCTGGGCAGACATGTCTGTCTTGGTCGGGGTGGCTGTGCATTATCCGGCTCTGGTCTCTTACTTCGTCGGGATGTGGCAGCCTGTGCTCTGGCCTTGTGGCCTCGACCTTCCGGCTCCAGCTCACAGAGTCAGGACCTCCACTGGCCCATGTGTGTGAGGACTGTTGGCTGGAATAGACCCCCCCTTCCCAGGGGGGTCTCGGTGTCCCTTCTCGGTGATGGGAAACACTGCCCGCTGCTGCTGCAACCTGAACCCAGAGCGTCAGTTCGGCATCTCCTTCCTGGCTCTGCACGGGGCTGTGTCAAATCCCATCTGGTTGTTTGACACCACAGCTGTTCCGCTGCCCAGGCCAAGTTCCAGTCCCTTGCCCAGCTCCTGCCCTCGCCACTCCCATGCCCCGCTCCAGGTGTGCTCCTTCCAGGCAGTCAGCTTGCCACACCATCTGGAGACCGCGGGACAAGGGGCTCATGTCAAGGCTCTTGTCTTTACTTCTGCCCCATGTGCCCACCTGCCCCCCTTTTCTACCACACCTCTTGCCTTTTGGCCCCTGGGACTTCACCCCCACAGCACCCATGCCCTTCCTTGGTCACACACATGCCACCCTGGTTCACTGCCTACCAGTTTTCCACTCAACCTGCCAGGCTCACACCAGCTCAGATCGGAAGGACTTGCCACAGGTTCTCTAGAGGAGCTTGGGCTGGAGACGCTAGTGCGTCCCTGTCCTGCTCTGTTTGGGCCCTGGCTTCAGGGCTCCAGCCTTGTTTCCTAAATCCAGCCACTTTCTCCATGGTAGCTGTTCTTCTAAAATCCCGCACGTGCCCATACACATCTCGTGTCTGCAGCTCTGGCATGGCACTTGGTACCCCTGGAACTGGGATAATCCTGCGAGGGCTGCCTGGCCGAGGAAGACAAGTCTCTGGGATGAAGGACCGAAGTCAGCGTCATGGTTATTAGACCAGGGAGCTGGATGCTGCCTTGGGCCGGCAGATGTACCCACTCCTTCCCTTCTGCAAGTGGGCACCTGCTGCTGGCAGCCTTGCCCCTCACACTAGCCTCCCACCGCTCTTGGCTGGTCTTGGCTGGGCTCAGCAGGCTTTGGTATGTGTGTCGGGCACCAAGCTAGACTTTCAGAAAGATGCTCACAATACTGGTGAGAAGGCAGCACCAGAAGGGACAGGGCTTGGAGTTGGGGGCTCTAGGTGAGAGTGCAAGGGTCTGCTCTCAGGGGTCATGCTGGGCAGCAACCCTGACCAAGTCCCAGCAAACCCTTGAGATGTGGCTCAGGTGCCTGTCTCCCATGACCTCCCTCCCCCAGCAGGACCACTGTTCTTCAGGGGCCCAAGGAGAATGGGTGAGTGGTGGGGGCTTGAGGTGGAGGCTGTGGGAAGCAGCCTGTTCCTAACTCCTGACGGTCCTCGCGGGGGATGCCACTCAACCCATTTCTAGCTCTTCCCCTTGCTCCCAAGCAGTGTGTGCTTCCCATGTTGGGGTGGGACTGTTCAGCACTCCCAATGAAGACCCCCACAGCGTTCCTGGCTTCTGGCCTGGGGTCCTTTCTCCTACTGACACCTGGTCACACTGATACCCCTGGCTGTCGGTTCTGGAACCTGACTGCTCCTGCCCCTTCTCACTTGGGCTTGGCGCACACTGCACCACCCAGGACAAGTTGTCCTGGACTTCTGTCACTTGGACTTGCCTCTATCACCTGTCCTGTCCCAGTGCTTCTGCCCCAGCCACCCCAACTGCTCCTGTCCCCAAGCCCGGCTTTCCTGCTTGGACTGCTGGCTTCGCTGCTGGGAGCTGGTCCTCATCTCGTGTCAACGCCAAATGCCTGCTCGGTCCAGCATCTTTCTGTTCCATGGTCCCCGGAACCATGGAACATATCCCCACTCTCGCTGTTGCTGTTTCCCACTGTCACCCTGTTCTGGGGCCTTTGTGGAGTTTACCCTGACACACTTCCATCTTGCTTTGATCTCATGCCTTCCCTTCCTATCAGGACAGGAAAGTGACATGGGTGCTAGACTCTGGGCAGTGGGGAGGTTCTCCTTTCCAGGGCCCAAGCCTTCTTGTCTGCCCTGCCATGTGCAGATGGGAGGTTATTGTTTGAACCAATGATTTTAAAATTAAATATTTTATATCATTGAAAAACTGGAAATTACAAAGAAAACATTGTACCCATAATCCTTACAGCTTAGATGCACAGCTCTACTGCGCACAGGTGCTTCTTGCACGATGGTGTGGGCCACAGGCAGCCCAGCAGCTGGGCAGCGGGAACCTGGAAGCAAGTCAGGAGCTCACTGTTCACTCTGCTAATGGCTGGCCGTTTCCAAACATGTCAGGTCTTTGTTCTTCTGATGCCAGAGTGAGTGGACCGTCCACCTGACCATCCTGGGCTCTGTCTGCTGTGTGTCCCCCAGAGCTCTGTCCACTCTGTGCCCCCAGCACCAAGAAGGCTTCCTCAGAGCTGAGCACATGCTGCTGGCCGGTGGGTCCTTCCCCCCACCCTGGCTATGACCACCAGAAGCTGACCGAGAAGCTCAGGTCCAGAGAGCGCACGTAATGCCAGTACTTAACAGGGATGAAGAGGGTCTCTCCTGGGGACAGGACGCAGGACAGAAAGGGGGCTTTGGCAAACTCGGGGAACCTCTCCAGGTCAGGGTTCTCAGCATCAACCTGCAAACAAACAAAACAAAACAGAGAGGAGTCATCTGGTCTCTGGGGACAGTGTGCACGAGCTGCCCTGGGGCCGCGTATGCTCACCTGGCTGGTGTTATGGAGAAGGTGCGTCTCATGGGGGTAGAGAGCCTCTGACTCCTGTGGGGAGTAGAGCCGGATGTACTTTCTCCCCATCACCTGGGAGGAAGGAATAGGTCCCATGAGCTCTGGATCAGCCTCACTGCCCGCTCCGACCCTGCTGACCACAAGCCCCTGGGTTCCCATTCTCGCCCATCCACAATGTGTCCCCGGCCCCTGGCTGCTCTGTCCACAGACTAGATCCCACGCTCTCCTCCTGATGCATTACAGGCCGGTAACCGCACTGGTAGCCAGCCTCGGCCAAGTGCCCCACTGTAGTGTGCTCCCATGCTGATCCCCACAAGTGCCCAGCAGGTGCTTCCTCACCCCACTTTTCAAGTGAGGACACACAGGAGACATGATTGCCTGAGTTCACAGAGCCAGTAGGTCAGAGCTGGGGCAGGCCAGGCTGCCCGGCTCCTGGTCCCACCACTCAGCTGCTAGGCCGGGCTGGTCCACTGTGCCTGAAGGGTGTTCGTGCTCATCCAAGCCTCTGGAAGCTCGGAGTGTGAAAAAACAAGGTGGTCTTCCAACAGTAGGTAGTGAAGCCAGGCTCTGCTGCCCGAGGCTCTGGAAACCCACCCAGTGATGAGCCTGCTCCCCAGCAGCCGCTAGTTTTAGGTCAGGCTGGTGGGGGACTGGGGGTGGGGGAGCAGGACGAAGTAGAGAGCCCGGGCTGCTGGCATGTGCTGGCCCCGCAAGTGTCCTGACTACCTGGAAGCAGCCCTGGCCCCGGAGAGCCTGTGCTGGGGCCTGTTTATATGATGTCCATAGACTTCCCTCCCTCGCTCCCACCACACTTTATTTTTCAGAGACGGTTCATGAGGCCATGGCTGAGCTCACACTCCCTATGTAGCTGAGGATGGTGTTGAACTGGTCCTGTCGCCCCCCAAGTGTGGGGATGAAGACACACTTCTCACACCCAGCTCCTTCCTCTTTCCAGAGATAGAGGAGGAAGGTCGTCTGATGTCAGCTCCCACCTGAACGAGGAAGTTCTGTTGCGGGTCCTGATGCAGGGGTGAGACAGTTCCTGGGGGGCCAAACCAGGCGTTGATGGTGATGTCCTCCTCCTCGGTGCTGCCCAGGCAGCAGTAATCAGGGATGCTGATGTCCTGCTTCAGCTCCGGGATCTGAGGGCGTCAGCACACACAGCTGGCCACCCGCCACGCCTCGGACGTGACAGCCTGACCAAAATACAGACTCCTGGGTGCGTTTTGGTTTCTGAGATGGGGGCTCTTATTTCCTGCCCTCCCTCTGCCTCCTAAGCACTGGTGTTAGCTCAGTCCTTTGAGAAAGGGCCTCTGGTTAAACCCAGAGCTCCCTCACTTCTAGTGCTGTCTGGCTAGCCAGCTTGCTGGGGGAGCAGGAGGCGTGGCTAGTGTGCAGCCTGCCATTCCAGGGTCTTCTACAAGAGCATCAGCCCAGGGAGAGTACAGTACCCCGGAAGGTGGGGTCCAGGCCAGGCGGAGACCTTGGATTTCATCTAGAAGTGGTACAGAGGCCCTGAGCTTCCTCCTTCCTCCAAGTCCGGGCAGTGTGAGGTCAGAGAGAGAAGGGCGTTACCAGCATGGCTACACCCCAAACTCATGTATCCTGCTGTGACCCCTAAATAGCACCTGCGACCCAGTAGCCGGGTCATGCAGGATCAGCTCCACACTCACCGCACTGCCATCTGGCCGTCCCCAAGGCCTGGGTAGCTGGGCACAGCCTGATGCAACGTGACACAGTCAGGGTTACATACAGTCAGGATTACTTGCTGTCAGTTTGGGCGGGATTAAGAAAGTGTCTTGTGCCATCCTCTACCTCAAGTCTCCCTCGTGTTGGGATCACAAGCACGCAACAATGTCCCTGGGGCCCTCTGTCACTGAAGCCTTCGGTCCCTGGAACTCTCCTTGCCTGTCTCATTGCAGCCCGGCCCAACCTCCAGTTCTGGGTAAGTTACCCCTTGAGCTGCAGTGGGCCCCTTTGTAGCCCACAAGGCCAATCTCTCAGGCCTGGTGGTTTTAGCCCTGCAGGGGGTAGGGAGCAGCAAGGGAGGGGGGTCTCAGACTCACCTGGTCAAAGAGCTGGTGCTGAGCGAGATAACCGACAACCTTCGCCTGACCCAAGGGAAGAAGCACAGGAGACCGTTGGTCAGCCGTGGCAGGGTCCTCCCGATGTCCCTACTGCTTGGCTGGATGCTCGGCTCTAGCCCCACCCACCCCTGGGCTCTCACTGTCCTGCATGGACCGTTCTCCCACCGGGGCTTGATGTGTAGCTGCCCGGGCAGGATGCGGCCTGTGCACGGCCCTGGGGCTGTCCCCTCGATTGCTGCCAAACCTAACTACCTGGGTTTGATCCTGGAGCTCACGTGATGCAAAGAGGAAATGGACATCTGCAAGTTGTCCTCTGACTTCCATGTACGTGCCATGGCATGCATGCATACCCACACACGAGATAAGTAAGTGCAAAAAGATTGTGTGAAGTACACACTCAAAGTTGCCTTTTTAATCCTCCATAAATTCATGAAGTGTATTTGCACCGTTGTGCGAGGTTCCTATTGTCCATCAGAGCTGGAACCTGCTGCCTGTTCTAAACAGTAATTCCTTACAAACCCTCCGCGGTCCTGACAGCCGGTTTTGTTTGGTTCTCACTATGCAGCCTAGGCTGGCCTCGAACCCAGGATCCTTCTGCCTCAGGCCCCTGACCTGGCAATCACATTGTTTTAAGCAATAAAAATGGAACTGTGCAGTAGGTACTGCAATTTCTGGATTTTGTTTGTATTCTTTGGGGGACAAGAATCCACGGTGGTGTGCCCAGTAGGCCACATTTTGCTTCGGAGCTATGCCTAGGTCTGAAGCTTACTTTTCTTCTTTTAATGACTTGGCTCAAATCTCTTTGGCCAACACACACACATCTCACCTTCAGACAATTCAACTTGAATTGCTGCTGAATCACCTACTTCGCTACTGGCACATTGCTTCATGAGCAGCTCAGTATACAGGCTTTTGAAAAGGAGAGCAGCAGCCAGTTGTGAGGACATTCTGAGAGTTGGAATTGCTTTGCCAGGGGCTTCTCCAGAGTTAAGCCACACAACCCCCTCCATCTTGCCCACACTGGCTGTGGTGATTTTGTCTGGACCATGTTCTGAAATGAGAGGATGATGAGGCCTGCATACTAAAACCATTAAATTGACCTGAGTACTGAATTCCTGCCTTCCGGCTCTGATGGATGGAGTCCCCTGGACCTCCGCCTGCCACAGTCCACGGAGGCGACCTGCCTGGTGTGCCGTGCTCTGCACGCTGAAAAGATGAGGGAAGAGTCCCCGGGGACTGACGCACCTCGCACAGGATGTACTTGTGGATGAACTCGTTGACCGTCATGAGGGTCTGGGACCAGTCCTCGTCTGTGTACCTGGAACCCACTTCCACAGGGACGGTGCGGCTGCCGGCAACCTCCTGGACATAATCCAGACTGCGAGAAGCAGCCGTCATTGGTTACTGCGGCTGACGTGGGTCAGACGCACTAAAATCTCAAGAGGCAGGGACCTCGGTTACCCCTTGCTGACTGAGAGAGCTGGAGCACAGAGTGGTGGGGCTACTTGCCCAGGGTCACACAGCTAATGGGGCGTCCTGGGAGCTCCACCCCATCACCAAATCTGGGTGGCCGGGCTGGTGTTTCTGTTGCCTGGGATCCTGCTTTATCTTCGTTATCTCAGAGCTAAGATACCTTGGAGGACATGACAGACGGTGCAGGAGGGACTGTTTCCAGCTCTGCCCTCTGATGACCTGGCGTGTGCTCACATCTGTGAAAGGAGGTGCCTACCCTGTTCTGAATGTTCGCTGTGATGTGGCTCCCAGAGTTGGAATCACGTATTGAGGTCTGTGAGTGGGAGAGGGGCACTTCCTCTATAAACAGCTTCAAGACAGGCTGACTCCACCCAACCCACTCTCAGGCCACAGTTGTCCCTCAGCAAGCAGGACGCTGCTTCCATGACTGTGGCAGACACCAAAAGCCTGGGGCCTTACAGAAAACGGTGCAGCAGCGTTCACAAAGCACCTACGCATGTCTCCCTCCCGCCCTAAGCCATCAGACCACTCACACTAACCACGGCATGCAAATGCCGTGAAACCTGCTGTCCCACAGGGGTGTCTGGGGAGACAACAGGGAAGCCAAGGCTACATGTTCACCCTCACTGTACTTCAGATCTGCAGTGAGCTGGGGAATACAAGGCTCGTGGACATGGAGGAGGGGGACCACCATACCTTCCCAAAGCTTGCCCGGATGCAGCCAGAGCCCCTCTCTATGGCAGATCTGACCCTTTGCCCAGAGCTCCACAAGGAACTGTGTCGGAGGGCATTTCCAGATAGGGTCTCAAGGCCCTGAGAAGGCCTGTGGTGTTCCTAAGATTCCCCTGGTTGCTGGCACTCATTTATCATCGGGTCAGGACCACATATAGTGGTGGGGCGCAAGTTCAGAGTACCCCCACTTTAAGTCTTTCATTAAGCCTTAGTAATCAGTCCCAGGGGATAGCAGTGGCTTGTGGGGGGAGGGCAGGGAGAAGGGCCCCAGGGACCTCTCACCTCCACTTCCTCATGCATGGCCAGTGGTCGGCCACGCCTTCCAAGATCACAGGCCTCCCAGGAACCAGAAAATTCTTTCTGAAGTACTCGAGGGGTGGACAGCGAAGCCGTGGCACTGCTCGCTCCAGAGTCACATCTGGGGCGGTGCTGGGGCTGGGCCTCACCTTCTGCTTAGAACCCAAAGAAAACAGGGCGGTGACCACTTCGGGAAGTGCGCATCTGAAGCATCTACCTGGATCTGCACGGGAGGTGCGGCCCCTAGGGCGTCCTTCACAGGAGCTGACCACGTATTTATTTCTACGCATATGTGAAGCGGGTAGGCATGCAGGCATGCATATTATGTTCGCATGCAGGTGGGCCATGTGTCCATACATGTGGAAGCCCCAAGTTGACGTCAGGTGTCTTCTTTGATTGCTTTCCACTTGCACTCTTAAGGCAGGATCCCAGAGCCCACCAATAGGCTAGTCTAGCTATCCAGCTTGCCCTGGGGACCCCTACTTCCACCTCCAGAGTGCCAGAATTACAGGTAGCCACCATGCCTGCCAGCTTTTATGTGGGTTCTGGGGATCTGAATGCTGGTCGTTGAGCTTATAGGACAAATACTTATTTATGAGTCATCTCCTCAGCCCTTGTCATAGTTAAGCACAGGTGTCAACTTGACAGTTGGGGGTTTGAGCTCCGGGCACATTTGTGGAGAATTAGTGGTTGAGTTAAGCCCAGAACTAACCTTCAGGAGATTGTCTAGCTGATGGGGAAGGCCCAGCCCATGGTGGGTGGGACTAGGCCCTGAACAGGTGAATAAAATGCTGAGAGCTAGTTGGGGAAGTTGGCATCCTTTTGTATACTTGGCCAGACATGCTGGTCTGGCAAGTAAGGGTTGTCCCTCTCTCAGCTGTTATATAGAGATGTCGTGGCCAGTTCCCTTGGCCCTGGTGTTGGTGCGTGCTCTCCCTAAGCTGGACTGAGAACCGTAACCAGTAATGGCTTGTAACCAGTAAATGGCTTGTTCCCTTAAGCCATTTGATGATCATTTATCAGCGCCATGCAGGCTGACTGCAACAGCCCTATTTAATTTTTACATTATTGGGGTACAGGCATGCAATGACATGCATGTGGTCAGAGAACCCCTCTGTGGAGTCTCTTTCCTCCTTCCACTTCTATGCAGGTTCAGGGCTCGAACTCAGGCCATCAAGGCTTGTGGCGGCATCTTTACCCAGTAGGCCATCTCACCTGCTCCATTCTGTTTTTTTGGGACAGCACAGCCCAGACTAGCCTTAAACTCACTATCCTCCTGCCTCAACCTCCTAAGCTGAAGCTGACAGCATCCAGCAACAGATAAGACCCCTTATCACTGCTTCTGTGTCATTTGTTCTCATGAGCTTAAGGTTCTCTCTTGCCTTTACCCATTCATGAAAATAAAGTTCATTCAAAGCTGTAAGCGCTACACTGTTTTCACATAAATCTCCACGCTCCAAAGTCCACCAGGAGATGGAGGGTTCTCATCTCTGCAGCACCTGCAGCGTGGAGGCCACCAGCAGCGCCATGTTGAAGGATGAGTAGTCCCCCCCCCCATGTCCAATCAAGCATCTCAACAGTTTCTACAAGGCACTCGGTCCTTGTGATGTTGCATGGGAGGGCACCAGGCTGGCCTTTCCCACCTCCAACAGGGCGAACTGGGTTGGAAGTGCTGGGGGCAACTGTCCTGTGTTCAGTGGCACGTGTGGGTCCTGCTCCCCTTACGCAGCCCTGACCTGCATGCTGGGCACCGGAAGGCCCCCTCCCCCTCCTCTGACCACAGGAGAGACTGAAGATGCTTCTACAGCTTTCTGGGTCAGCCACGTTCCAGGCCTGGGGGTAGGATGGACACGGGGCCACCATGGCTGACCCGTGTGGCCCCCAGGGGTGGGATATACTGCCCCGGACCTCAGTCAGCTGGTTATGGGGCCTTATGCAGATTCCACAGCGCAGTGTTGGACAGGATATGTGGCCCTTCTTCACGCTGCCCAGGGCAGGAGTGGCCGTGGCAGACCAGCTCTTCCTCTTCCCACGAAAGCTCCCACGTCCCTCTTTTACTGCCTTTGCAGAGACTTGTGGGCTCTTTCAGCAGAGGGGCGGCCTGTGTGCAGCATACAGGAGAAGACTAGATGATCCCAGAGCCCGTGACCCGCTCCCCATACCTTGGTGCTGGGCTGGTCCTGGCGCGGGTCCCAGGCAGGCCGCTTTCCTGGGAGCAGGTGTTGCTGCAGGATCGCGGCGACTTTGAGGAGGATGTCCCCGAGGACGGCCGCCCCCATCAGCAGGCCCATGTCGCACACCCGCAAGGCCTCGGTCACTGCAGCGGCCTCCCGTGGCGCCCGGCACATGCACAGGATCTTCAGCAGGCAGCCAAAGGCGTAGACGCGGCGCCACTCCTTGTCCACATCGCGCCAGGGCCCCGTGTTGAGCTTCTCCCAGGCGTAGTCCAGGACAGCCTCGCTGGACTGCAGGCACGACTGCCACTGGCCGCCGTACAGCAGCCCCACGGCACGCCGCAGCAGCATGGCCACGCTCCCCTCTACCTTCTCCCCGAGGTCCAGCTTCAGCTCCTCTTCCGTTTGGGGCAGGAGAGCCCTGAGGGCCTCCCAAAGGGAGTCAGCCTCAGCCTCGGGCTCTCTAAGACCCTTGGTGTTCTCCACCATGATCTGAGGGAGACAAGGCAGAGAGGGTCACAAGCGTCCCCAAGCTTGCTGCGGCGCTTTTCAACATGGTCTTTGCTGCAACAGCTGAGCCCCCGTTGGCGAGGGCTCTGCCTGGGACCTCTGCAGTATTTTTAGGGTTGGGCATTCAGTGGGCACTGGACGGATGTCCATCCCACTGTGCTGTCCTCTGCCTGGCAAACTCCTACCCAACCTTTCAGGCCCATCCTAAACGCCCCTTACGTGCAAGACTCTCCAACAGCATTTTGTGTTCCCATGGCCCTTGGGTTCTCCTTCCAGAACTTGTCACAGGCACAGCGAGACACACTTACTGTGGCCAGCCCATTTTTACTATTCTTACTGACAGCTCCTACAGATCTCACATCCTGGACCCCTGGGCAGAGACCATGCATCCTAGCGGTGGCAGAGGAGAGGGATGGGAGGATCATTTGGGATTATCTGGATTGCTCCCAGCTAGAGTCAGAGTTAGAGGAGGAGGGGACTTCAGAGCCCTGCAGGCTGCTGCTTTGATGTCCGGGATGGCCCCATGCGGACTGGGATGTCAGCAACAGAAAATGGAAGAATCACTGCTTCCCCAGGGCTTTCAGAAAAGAAGGCAGCCTGCTGGGTCCTTGATTTCAGCTCAGTGAGACCCCAGTAGTGAACCTCGAACCCCCACCCCCACCCCAGTTCTGAAGGTAAAAAGTCCCCGTTGTTTGTAGCCACCATATTTAGGAAGGCAGCAAGATAAAAAGCAGCTGTGGGAACGGGGCAAAGGCGACACCACTTCTACCATGGGTCACAGGAAGCTCTAGCTGGACTCCTGAGCCAACTCTGCTAGCTTGTCATGCACATGTCTGAGTGTAAGTTTGTGTGCACATACATGCGTGCATGTGTTTGTGTGCATACATGCAAGTATGCATGTGTGCACACTTATGAGTATACGTATGAGCATACGTGTATGCGCACACGTGAGTGCATGTGCATGTGTGTGTGGTACATGCATTACAACGAAGAAGTCATGGAGCAAGAACTGAAGGAGGCAGAGAGCTGAGGCCCCAGAAACTGAATTCTGCTAAGAGAACTTGGGGACCTCGGGTTCCACCCATTGGGCCTTTGAACGAGAGCTCATCTCTGATAGAACCTTAGTCTAGTGAAGGATTCTGATATGGAGGGACTGGCTGGGCCATGCCCACCCCTGACCCACGGAGGCAGGTCCAAGTGTGAATTGTGTTAGCCATTGACTCCAAGATCTGTATGCCGCATCAGGTCTGGCTAATGCCCATCTAGATTTCAGGCCCACCCCAGCTCCTATGATGCCCCACACAGCAGTTTCTGCTGCTCTTGAGGTAGAAAAATGTAAATGGTTAAGTTATTGCTATACATGAATTAAAATGAAGAATTACTAAGTTCCCAAGATACCGGCCCACTCTGACAGCCCGCATCTGCACTGCGCTATGGCTTGGCACTAACCTTGGCTTCTGTATGATAGGAATCAAGGCCGTGGGCCCGGCTGTGTTCCATCCCAACCTGCTGATACTATTAACCATTGCGTTTGCTTCTGTAGTTTCGCTTCGCTCGTTCCACCTTTGCCCTGAATTAGTATAAAATGAAAGTACACATCGAGTTTGAAGCCGGAGTTTTTAAGAGTGAGCTTAGCACCAGCCGGCTGGTGAATTGAGTTCCTGGGATCTGAGAATTAATCCAGAGTAAGTCCTGCACCCTAACTGAATTCTGCAGCCTGGGCAGTGCGTACGGAATCGAGGTGCTCTGGGCTTGTGGTTTTGGAGACTTCAAGCACCACAGCACTTCGTGAGGACCTTCTCACGGGGCAGGGGCTGGTGAAGGACGGCCACGCTGGCTTTCATGCAGTGTCGCTCAGGAGTTCACCAGCCCACGCCCTCTACAGCCTGCCCATCTAGTAACTCCTAGTAGACTAGTCCACCCAAGAACACAGAGCCCCTGTGAGCCAATCGCCCCTCAGTGCAGGCAGGCACACTGGGGACCGAGTTCCAGGACACCCGAACTTCAGCACTGGGGGCTCTGCCGGTGCAGTGACATCAGTGGTGGACAGGAGCTGGGCAGAGAGGCTGCTAAAGCTTGGAGGGGACAACTCAGCCCATCTCTGGGCTCCAACTTGGGAAGGAGGGAGAACACATCGCAGATGACCTTGTCCAACCCTCCAGGTGACATCCCGAGCTTGTAACATGCAACGTCACTTCCTACAAGTGGGAAGGGAATCCACTCAGGTTCTCGTTCTCAAGCCTTAATGAGCCCCACGAAAGTGTCATGGCCTCTCTTTGCAGAAGGGAAGCAGGCCAGGACAGGAAAGTGAGGGAATCTCCGCCCAGGCAGAGGTTTTGAACTCGTGATGTGGCCCCAGAACCTGAGATCTTGTGGAAGAAGGAACTGAACCACAGTGAGGAGCTGGCACGTGACGGCCAGGGAGGCTGGGTTAGGTCTCAAGAGAACTCTAGAAGGAGGGCATCTATCTCCCTTTTGCAGTTTATCTTCATGGTTGCTGACAAATCACCATCAAATGGCTTAAGGGAACAAGGGGTTTATTTTCCTATGACAGTCCAGTTACATTCTGTAGTCCAGATTGATGGAAGAGCACGCACCAACACCAGGGCCGAGAGAGAACAATCCTTACTTGCCAGACCAGCATATCTGGCCAAGTGTACACAAAGATGCCGACTCTCTCAACCAGCTCTCTGTATTTTATTCCAGAGCCTAGTTCCACCCACCATGGGAGGAGAGACCTTCCCCATCAGCTAGACAATCTCCTGCAGGTTTACTCTGGCCTTAACTCAACTATTAATTTTCTACAAATGTGCCCAGAGCTCAAACCTTCAACTGTCAAGTTGACATCTGTGCTAACTATGATACCCCCTCCCCCAAATGCAGAGTGAGAACATTCTATCGTCTCACATGAAGCAAGACATTGTCTTTCTCTGTTCAGCCATCCTAAAGAGACCACCAAATAGTGGTTCTCAGCCTTGGCCTGTGCTGTGGTTTCTTGAAGGCTCCTTAGTCCCCATCAAACTCTGAGGTGGAAAGGGCTAAGATCATTCTTCCATTTGTCTACTTTGCTGGAACTGGAGCTGAGATGAAGTGCTCGGGGCACCACGGTCAGTCACTCCAGCTCAAATAGGGCCTCCGTTCCTGCCCCTCTCCATAAACCACGTTCATGGCACCATGTCTGCATCGCCTGGTGCCCCCCGCAATCCCATGACATGCGCTTTCTAGCCATCAGAGAGGTCTGAGAGGTGAGCAACTTGGGAAGTAGCCCCTACCCAGAATGCACGCCTTCAGCTTGCTCCTGCAATGGCATGGGCCTCTGGGGTGCCTTGGCTCACCGTGGACACCCCTCTCTGCTTGCACAGTGGGGTGAGAGCACAGAGTGAGCCCATGTGACCAGGCCCCAGATTTCCAGGAAAGGTCTATTTCCATCTTTCAGAAGGTCTGTAAACATCGTGTTGATTGCGCACGAAAGGCTTTCTTGGAGCAGATGGAAGTCCGACATTTTGGTCTCACCCATAGGCCTGAGCCAAAGGGTTCATCGTGCAGGCCTGTAAAAAGGACTCCCAGAAGACCACTTGAATCACGACAAAAGTGGCTTCTGCTGAGGCCTCATGACCAGCTTTGAAAACTGGTCTCTGGGTGGCACTTTAAATGATCCCCAGAGGGTTTCAAATGCGCAATAAACTCATGTCCTGGAATGCGGACTCCAGCTCCCAAGGTACCCTTGTAAAACGGCCACTTTTAGGGTTTATATAGACATTGCAGAACCAGTTTCTCACAGTGGCTCACACGGTGTCACCTGGTCTGGGTGGGAATGGCGACTGCCGCTCGGTCTTCAGATGGCCCGGAGCACACATTTTGGGCCTGGGGCCCGCAGGGCTGTAGAAAGCTTTTGTCTTTCTGCAGTATGAAGCAGCCTAAGTCACACTGCTTTAAATGCTGAGTTCCACAGGTGCCCCTTAGGGGAGATTTCCACGAACAGGAACTTCAGGACGGATGGCCAAATTTGTTTCCAAAATGGCTTTCAGACTACCTGAGACGGTCTGAAACCGGATTCTCAGTGTGAGCACAAACCTTCCTCGGGGCCCGATGTGGACAGTGTGAGGAGATGTCCCATGGGGGCACAATGGGAGCCTCACAGCTTCCCAGAACTTCTTGTGCTGTGGTGTTTTTAAACAGACACTATCCTGGTGCTACGTGACAGGCTTCCATCCAGAGGCCTTGGGACTGATTTCAAAAACTGTCTCTTACAGACTGGGGCTTGTATTTGTTTTGCATTTACTCATTTTGTGTGTGTGCATTATGGGCGCGTGTGTTGTGTGTGTGGTTATGAACGTGCATGTACGTAGAGGTCAGGAGACAACGTGTGGCTTCCAGGGATGGAACTTGGGTCACCAGACTTGGCAGCAAGCGCCATTACCTGCTGAATCACCTCGTCAGCCTGTCAGTTTTAGGATTCAAGTTTCCCGTGGCTTCTTCCCCAGGCAGCAGCAGGGTTTGGCAATGGTCCAGGAAGCAGCCTGGCGTGGTGTGCCTGTTAGATGCAGGTGCCAGCCTGACACTTGAAGGCTGAGATCTGGGCGCATCTATGGAGAAGCAATAGCTAGGCAAGACACAGGCAAGGCTGTGGGAGATTATTCGGCAGATGTAGGAAGACCCAGCCCCTAGGGAGAGGTGGGACCATTTTCCAGACAGATGGATAAGATGGGGGGGGGAAGCTAGAGGGGGAAACTGGTTCGGTACTCTGGCATTTTTCAGCAGACTTTGTCAGATTTGCAGTCTGATGCAACCAATGAGGTTTGTCCCTTTGAACAATCCTGTGAACACAGTGGCCAGTTCCCGAGGTTCCTAGTGTTGGTATGAACTCTCCTGCCATGTCTCCTGGACGATGAACTGTAACCAAGAATAAAACCCCTTGTTCCCGTAAGGTATTTGGTGGTGAATTCCTCAGACAATTGGCAGTACCTGGGCTGCTTGGCTCTGCGTAATCATCTTTCTGAACAGCTGGAAGCCACAGCCTTCCCACCACCAGTGGCCTGAGGGGGTCTTCTAGTGGGGAGTACAAGGACCTGTTTCTTGGAACTGCCTTGTATAACGGGCTCATGTCCAAACTTCGCAAAGCAACTTTCTGATGTTTCCCCACCTCCTGGTCTGAAAGGAAAGGGACCAGCCTGAGTGGCTTGAGGACTGGTTTCCCAGACTCCTCACTGAACGGCCTCTTAGAAATGGCTGTATTATCTGCATGGCGCTCCACGAGAGGGGTAAGTGTAAGATGTAGAAAACAGCTTTTTTGCAGTGTACCTAAGACTCGCCTGAAGTTGGCAACCCAAAGCCTGACATAAAAGGGTTTATTGTGGGCTGGAAAGATGGCTCAGGGATTAAGACTCTGCCTCTCAAGCAGAAGGTCCTGAGTTCGGATCCCAAGTTCCACGTAAAAACTCCAGGTGGAAATGGCAGTAGCCTGCACTTTTGGCCTTGGTAAGCAGAGCCTGGGAAATCCCAGAATGAAGCAAGGAGGTAGAAGTGATCCAGGGTGATTCCTGAAGTCACTCTTAGTCCTCCATAGGGACACACAGTGCCCTCTGACACACACATGGTATAAATAATAAAATATTAAAAAAATATACACAATATATATTTAAAAATTTTATTAAAAACAAAGAGTTATTGTGAGTTGTATCAATGGCCTTTCAGTAGCCAGGCAAAAGTAAACTGTGTAATTTTTCACCTAAACAGGAGGCCATTAATGTAAGTTCCCCGGACAAATAAAAACGGGGGTGTGTCCAGGCAACATGACATTATCACATCAGCCCAGGCCCCAGGAGAAAGCCTCAAGTGCTCCACATCTTCCCTTTAGAAGTTCAGACAGGGACAGGCCTTAAGATGCTGTGCTGGGCACACAGGGCTGTTTTGCTTTGAAGGAAGCAGGGATTGTCAGGTAAAGAAAACAGTCTGGGGTGCTGGAGAGATGGCACAGGGATTAAGTCATTGCCTCACAAACAGGGAGGACCTGAGTTCAGATCCTAGATCCCAAATGCCAGGCAGCTTGGCATGTGGCAGCCGCACTTCTTGCCCTAAAAGGCAGAACCTGAAAAGTCCCAGAGCAAAGTAAAAGGATGTAGAAGCAATCCAGGATGATTCCTGAAGTCACCCTTGCATCTCCACAGGGACAGAGTGTGCCCTCTGGGACACACACAGACACTTGCACACGTGTACACAAAACAGCCCGGCTTTGGAGAGTTCAGCATGTAAGAGGCCTGCTTGCAAACCTGGTGACACCTGAGTTCAATTCCCAGAAATATACTGGGTGTAAGGAAAAGTGACTTCCAGAAACTGTCCTATAACTTCCACAGGTGCACCATAGCATGCTTATGTTTTGTCCCTATATATGTAACACACTACTTTTTAAAAAGAAAACCTGGGTGATCTTGTGTCCTTGTCTGCAAAGTGCCCTGGCCTCAGGACAGGCTGAGGGAAAGGCTGGGGTGGGGGGGAGGCAGGTTGTCCAATACATCTCTCTGTAGATCTAACTCTAAAAAACCTCCTTAAACCAAGGTTTATTGATGTACAAACGGCCCTTTTTGGAAAGGTCGCGCAAATGGCCCAGGCGTTGCACCTTAGCCAACAGGAGTTCAAGGACTCAAGCCCCCAATTCCTACATTCACGACAAAACACAAGCCAAGGGGTTTCTGGAAGTCTGGATCCAGCCTTGTAAGAAGCAATGTAAGTCATTCCCTCCTGTGTCGTCGTCTGCAGCACACTGCTCCAGCGGGCTCTGCAGAGCGCCCTGATTCCCAGAAGTCTCCGGTCGGCCACAAGGGCCTCGGTCTGCTTTCTGGGGACAGTGGCAGGCGCCCTGGGAAGCTGCGGGAGACTGGCAGGCAGAGGGACCCCGCGGTGCCTAAGGGTCACGCCCTCGCCTCCTGCCCCGGACCCTTCTGGGCACTTTTCCGGTTTGTGGGGCCCTGGGTGAACCCCTCTGGGTGACCGGCCCCTCTCCTGGGGTGACCAGCGGAGCCACCCTCGCGTCCTCCCCTCCCGGCGCCCTCCAGGGCTGCCTGCACCAGGCTCAGCTCGAGCCCCGACAGCGGGTTTCTAGGGCGTCCAAATGCCAGCCGACCTCGACCACCCCGTGGCTACCGCACAAACCAGACCCTCAAAGGGGCGCATCGCAGCTCGGGCGCGCGCCTAGCGTCGCGCATGCGCCACATGACTAGCGCGGGGGGGGAGGGGGGCGAGCGACGAGACTCTCACGGCGCCTGCGCGGAGCTGGCCCGCTTCCATCCGGGGCCTTACCGTGGCTCCATCCGGGTCCTTACCGTGGCTCCTGCAGCTCTTCCTTCACGGCCCGAGCTGCCCGCGCTGCCGCGTTGATCAGACAACCGTTTCTGTCATGTCACCGGCGCTGTGTCGTCCCGGCGCCGGTGCCGACTGGTTCCGACCGTGCGAGCACCCCCAGGCCGTCCACCGGGGAGTCCAGTAGCACCAACTGCATCGATCGCTCGTCGCTCGGCTGATCGCGAACAGGATGCCTAGAAGAAGGCCGAGCGATCGATCGATCGCTGGCTGCCCTGTCCCCGCCCTCTCCCGGGTCAAAGGCCGAGAGGGTGGGCCTGCGGGAGCTGGCCGCTCCATCAGAGTCTGGACTGTGCTTCGCAGGTTCATGCGCTTGTCGCTATCCCTTGAAATTGAGAGGATTCCTTCTCCCTATTTCACAGAGTGGTAAAGCCGAGGCTGAATGAAATACACTGACCACTGCACTTCTTGAAAAATCACCCGGCAGAATCCGAACTCACAAGTTCTGCATCTAGGGCCTGGATTTCTGTGCGGAGTGATAGGCGGGGGACCCGGGCACGCGTTGCCGCTCCGCTTCGATGCTGAGTGGCGTGGGAGCCACCTGGAGTTTTGTTTGATATGCACTCAATCTCCATGGACTCCAAAGGTGGTGGGATTCGCCCCTTCAGCCAAGGGGGTCTCAAAGATCTGTTTGCGGGAGTCTGGAGGGTGGCAAGAAAAGAGAATGGAGGTAGTTTCCTGCTTACCAGAGGCGTGGTGGGACCCCGGAACCTCAGCTTTCGTCCTCTCCACAATCCTGCTAGGTGGAGCTAAGGAAAAAAAGCTTGCTGAAGTCAGCGTGAGGATCGCTGTATTCTAGGGGCTGTACACACACACACACACACACACACACACACACACACACGATTTTTGAAAACAAAAGCCATAGATGTATGGTTGGCACCCTCTTGTTCTAAGCCCCAAGAAGGCAGGAAATAAACCAAAGTTCCCATCTCACCAGGCTCCTGGGGATGCCAAGCACAGCTGGCCCTTCTCTCACCTCCCCGGGAGATAAGTTGCCCATTTTACTTAGATGACCAGACACCCTTGTTCACTCCTGACAACCGTGTTAGTCAGCTGTCCTAGCAAAATGACCTCCATGTTTGTTCAGTCAGCTATAATGACGGGCAGAAGACCATCACCAGTCCTGTTGACTGCTGAAGTTCTCACAGAGACAGAGGGGCTAGGGAAGGTCTTGGGACCTTCACCTGGGATTCTGGCTGCTCCCTTGTGTACCTCTCAACCATTCATATTCAATTCTGTCCTAATTACAGAAGGGTGGGCTCACAGTCTGGAGAGAGGCTAGAGCATACAAGCTGAGGGAGGTTAATGGATGAGGGGACGCCATCTATCACCCATGCCAGGGGTGAGGCTTCCCAGTGTGACTGCTTTGGAGTTGCCCATGCTTCTGGAAGTAACCCCAGTAAACTCATTCGTTTGCCAAGTTAGACTCTGATGCAGTCAATCATTCCTTTGGTCTATTGTGAAAGCCCGATCTGGGGTGAATTGATGTTTGTGTGGGGTTGAACAGACCCTCCACCGAACCATGCCTCCTCGTCTCATCAATAGTTGGCTGATCTACTTGTCTCCACTGGTCAGAGCAAAACGCAGGTGAATCAAACTTGGGCCCCAGAGATGCTGTCCTCACACTTAGCAGGAGCTGGCTCACAGACACTCCTGAGAACAGGCTGACACCAGGGTGAAATATTCCAGACCTCTTGCCTCCCTTTTGTCTAACCCCCACCGAGGACTTTCTACTGAAGGTTTACCCCTCCCCCCAACAAAACAAAACTTTCAGTCTAACATTCAGAGCAAAGCAGAGCAGAGCAGAGCAGACCTCCCTCCTCCTGACTCTCAGTGTGTGTGTGTGATGCATGTGACAGTCACATCACAGCACCAGTTTGAATCACCTGGGACAGGAGCCTCTGGGAACCCCTGCAGAGGACTGAACACATGTCTGCTGTGGGCCGTGTTATTCCTCTAGCCCCTAGGGGGAGGAGATCAATAAACAATAGACCAAAGGAATGATTGATTGCATCCAAGTCTAACTTGGCAAACCAATGAGTTTATTGGGGTTACTTCTAGGAGCAATCTGAAGCTTACAGTTCTTACAAAAGTCCAGGTGGATGAGAGATACTATAAAGAGACTGAGGTAGGTTGTCATTGGGCCCTGAGTTTCCCAAACAGATCCCACACCGATCACCAAGGGAGATTCGAACCAGGTTCTGCAATTCCTAAACCCTCTTGCACAGCGGTGGGAAATGAGTTGTGTGGCAGCTATCCATGGGCACAGAGTGCTATCAGCCAGAGACCCCTATGCCAACTTGCTGATGTATTTGTTTGTTTGCTTCTGGGGTCAAACCCAGGGTTAAACATGCTCTCTTGCTGAATCAACCCCCCCAGCCTTGTTTATGTTTTCAAAACTGGCTTATTAAGACCCATCACAGGCACAAACGAAATGTTTTCTTACAAAGAACTATATAATTTTTCACCACTGGGGGGGGCTTCACTTCCTGTCATCTCCTTGCCAGCCCACCTCCCTACCCTCCTCTTGGCAGCTTTGCACTTGGCCACGAAGCTGGCAGGCACATCGGAGTCCCGTGAAAGCCACCAGACGAACAAAAGGCATCATTTACGCTCGTAGCTGTGATTTGTCCATTTTATCGGAAGCCTGTAATTTAAATCTACCCCAGTGCGCCGGGAACGCATTTGGCTTAATTATCAAATGGATCTAAAATCTACACATACAAACAAGACTCCAGACTCGAAAACAATGTTTAGCTCTGTCGCGGGAGAGGCATTTAATGTGCTCCAATCACTTGAAGAGGAGAGCAGCGAGCAGGCTCTTCTGCTGCGGACGGAGGGTTGGTGGCTGCCAGCTGAGCATGTGACAGTCACAGCACTGCCTCGGGAGGAGCTAAGGAGCCTCTAACCCCCCCCCCCCCCAGTGTCATCTCTGACCTTCCTCTGTACCTAACATCCCGGTGACTATTAGGTGCATTCTTTGGAATGTCCAACCAGACCCCTAGTGGCCACCAACCTAAAGGCTAAAAATGTCATCAGATAATATCCAGGGCCTGTTACAGACTCCCTTACTTTGCTACAACCCACCTACCAGATGTTTCTTCCTGTGTATGCGAGAAGTGTCTTTGATTATAACATCCTGAAAAACTATTGCTGCAGTAAAGCAGCGGAATTTTGGGGCAACCTGCACCTGTATCCTCTGGGTTGTGGTCATTCACGTTTGGATACAGAATAAACTACGTCTTACCCCTTTGAGAGGGAAAACCTCAGGGTTTTTCCATCAACAGAGACAAAAGTGAGGTCAGAACAAAAATCGAGGTACTGTCTACAGTGTGCCCCTTTGGGGAACAAGCCCCAAGTGTCAGTGGAGAGAGCCACCCAGTGGAAGGCGGTTTATTGGATGCTGCCTGTTGTAAGGGAAATCTAAAGTCTTCCATAGAAAGCATGGAAGGCTGAGAAGAGCTAAAATCAAGAGCTGTTATGGAAAACGGAAGTACTGAAACAGTAGCCCAACCCACCGGCACGTTTTGGAGCTCTTAAGAATTAAGGCTTGGCATCTCAGGCTCGTCCAAGCATTCGCTGGAAGCTAAGACAGCCTCTCATTTCCCTGTCTTTCTTTCCAACCAATCAGAGTTCCCACGCCTGATTTGCATACTATTCCCAGCCCTTTGATGATTCCTGGAATATAAATAAACTATGACAGGACCAGATGGTGGATTTTCACCAGTCTCCCTCTGGGAGCATAGTGGATTTTCCCACCTGTTCTAGCCAACTATTCTATTTTTGTCTCTGTGTTTCTTTCCTTTACTGTCTTTTTCACTTCTTGGCCCCAGGGACAGCTTCATGGGTCCCCATACTTAGACATGGTCCACTTAGGGAAGTTTTAAGAAGGGATAATGACCCAGAGATTCCCCTGTCCCCCAAATGTCAGTGTCCTTCATAAAGCGGGGACTATCTCCCCTCCAGGAAGTGGTGAAGGCTAGAGAAGCCTGCCAGGTACTCGCTCCCATCTACACCCTTCTTTCGGCCTATCCCAGTTACCCTTGCGTGGCACCCTCTTCTGGTGTTGACTCTGGGCTTGAGGGACCCCCAAGGGCAGTGTGGGGCTTCTCAAGAGTGGGTTCCTGGACATCTCCCACAGAGTTTCATCCTGAAGTTCTGGAGACAGGCTTGGGATTCTGAGTGTGTACTGATCTTGGAAATCCAGAGTTGAAGAGCAGCCCAGGGCTGAGGAGAAGCAGGGCCCCGGGACTTACACCGTAGATGACCAGGAGGTGAGTCAGGGTGGTAGACTATGCTGGTGACAACAGTAAGATCCCTGAAGGGGAAGCCAGGAGCCTGGTGGCACCAACCAGGCTCTGTTTCTGGAACATTCTCGATCCTTCCATTTGGTTATGTTTTTTACCCAGTTGTCATTGGCTGCAAGGGGGTAGGGATCTGAGGGCTGCATCACCAGTCTGCTGTGCTCATGTCTCTGAGGATGCAGCAGTGCCCCATCCCCAGGTGCCTGTGCACCCTTAGGACTCCTGGTCCCTGTGCAGATAGGCAGAGTCACATGACTGCTTTCGGTCAGTGACTTTTGGGCAGAAGGTTCAGATCCAGAGCCTCTTTCCAGTCCAACTCAGTGGCAGAAGAAGCTGTGTGTGCCAGGTGGCATCGCCACCCCTTACCCAGGATCGTTAGACTGAAGCAGAGCCCACCTCTGAGAGACAAGGCAAGGCTCGCCTCCATGAGTCTGTGAACTCAAAACCAGTCATTACCTAGGGTGGCCTGGGCCTCCCTGGCTGTGTATATATGCTGACTAGGGTAAATGTTGCTGGGTGGTCAGTGCCAAACACAACATTTATCCAAATAGCAAAGGCCAGTTGACTCAAAGAGAAATATTAGGCTATTCTCAGACACATCAAGAGTCTAAAGGCGCAGAGCCAAGTGGCCAACGATGGGGAAAATCACCACTGAGCTGTTTTTATCTTGCTGTCTCTTGAGACCTCTGGTCTATTTAAGAATTGGCCAGCAAGTGAGCCTCCAGACACCCCCACTCTCTTCCTGTCCCTGTCTCTTTACTAATGCCGATGACCGGCATGTGGGACAAAGCTATGCCCAAGAGCTGATCTTTGCTTTGCCCAGACTCCATCTCATCGAGGTGGGCTGCCACCGGGTGCCCTTTGCTTAGCTGTCAATCAGAAGCCCATTAGCATGGCTACCGCGAGGGAGAAGAAATAGCAACATTTAAAGCGGGTGCTTGCACGTTAGCCAGTAACTGGGTCTTGACGCAGTGGTCTATCTACATGTTGGAAAGTGCTAAAATATTCTGGGCTCGACTGTGTCCCTTCCCATTAGAGGTAATGAATAACGTTTGGGTAGTCATATGTTATACTTTGATGTGATGAGTTTAACCTTCACACAGCATGTGAAGGTGACTTTTGGGCAGAAGGTTCAGATCCAGAGCCTCTTTCCAGTCCAACTCAGTGGCAGAGGAAGCTGTGGTGCCAGGTGGCATCGCCACCCCTTACCCAGGATCGTTAGACTGAAGCAGAGCCCACCTCTGAGAGACAAGGCAAGGCTCGCCTCCATGAGTCTGTGAACACTCAGTTCTCTAAGAATGCCTAAAATGTGGGCTGGAGATATGAGGCAGAGGTTCAGCCTTTGCCTTGTGATCAGAAGGTCCTGAGGTTCGGATCCTGGATCCTGCATAAAAATGCCAGGCAGAAATGGTGGCGGTCAAGCCTGGAAACTCCCCAAGCCACTGTTTGCTGATGTCATTAACATGTTACCCAGACACATGCTCCAGAACAGACACTTCAGTCCTGAGTGGAGCATTTCTGCTGGATGGATTCCTCTTATAAATGACAGCATCTGCTGGCTTGTACACATTTGTGTATCATTCTTCCCTTGGTGATTAGTGCGGGGGCAACCACCAGCCGTGAGCACCTGTCACATCAGTGGCCGAGATGCTGTGGCCTGATCTTTGGCATTCCAGAGCCCTGGCTAGAAACAGTAAAGGGGGGGGGATGTCCCAAAGCCCTGGGAAGGACTCCCAAATCATTCACTGCTGGCCTCATAGAGAAACCAGGAACCTGCTGAGTGAAGAAAGAGCCAGTAAAAGCCTGAGTTTGTCTGGTCTCCCCAGGCCCCAAAGAGGCTGATGGTGGAAACATCTATGAGATACTTATTGTGTGCTCCCCTATTCTGGTTCTCTTCCTCGCCTGTAGGTTGGCATGTCTCCCTTATAGGACTGTTTTGCACCTGGAGTATATCACACATGCCCCTTGTTCTGGTTAGATATATGGGTGTCAGCTTGACAATTAAGACTGAGTTATGGGCACATCTCTGAAGAGCTAATAGTTCAGGCAAGCCTGCATCTGCATCTGATTGATGTTAGAAGACCCAGCCCATTCCATGGTCAAGTGGGGAAGAGGGGGGATGTTGGTTCAGTAAGTTGGCATTCTTCTGCCAGTCATGTTATATGGCAAGTGAGGTTTGCCCCTCCCTCAGGGATGCCTTTGGAAATGATGTGGTCAGTTCCCTCGGCTCCTGGTGTTGATGTGAACTCCTCCGCCAATCTGGACTAAGAACTGTAACTGAGAATTATTGGCAGGAATAAAGCCCTCCTGTTCCCTTAAGGTCTTTGGTCGTGAATGCATCAGCAACAGGCAGGCAAACTGCAGCATCCCTTTGCAAGCCTCTGGCTCCTCCCAGCTCCTTTGCTATGAAATGCAGTACAAAATACAAGGAGACTCCTGTCTACCATGCAGCTCCTCAGGGATGCCTGGCGGGCATACAGGAAGTGTTCTGTACACGAGGTGCATGTAGCGTACACTGGTTGCTCTTGTCTGTGGATAGGATGCGACCAACTGCCTCAAGCTCCTGCTGTTGTGACTTCTCCGCCAGGATGGACTACGACCTGGAATTGTGAGCCGGAACAAACCCTTCTCCCCTACATTGCTTGGCCCAGGTATTTTGTTGCAGCGATGTGCAATGAAGCCAAAACATCTTTCCAGGTGTCCCCTTTCACTTCTGATCTCAGCAGGTAGCTCAACTTCATGGAACTTCATGGAACACTGGGAGAGAGAGAGAAGAAAGAGAACATGCATCATTCTGGGATTTCTCTATTAGGAGAACCAAGAGAGCTCTCAGAGAACTGAGAGGACTGGGGGACGTGAGGTGTCACCTAGGGTCTTGGGGGAGATCAAGACTTCCCTCCCCAGAATGCTGAGAATCTTTGCTGGGGAGGAGGCAGGGTGCAACGTGTTTGGGCAGCAGTCACAGAGGGCTCAATTGGTTGGCACCCACCAGGGGCAGTTCCAAGACCTTGGGGCAGAGGCTTTTGCAAGACTAGAGCCCCCCACCCAACCCCTTCAAACATCATCTGCCACCCCTAGACTTACTCTGGTGCATATGGAATCCAAGCTTTTACTTAAAGAAATTGAGGTTAACATTTAAACGGCTGGACAGTTCAGACTCCTCTTGGAAACCTCTATGAATCTATAGTTTCTCTCCAGAAAGAGATGGTGGGTGATGGGCTGGCTTGAGGGTCCGCTGGGACTTGGTAGGAATTCTGTGTTCACAGCTCCTGCCTCTGCCATCTGATTATAGCCTGCACATATCACTGTTGGCTCCACTCACCTGAGTTCTTAAGCTCTGTACACTAGGGCCAGGGGCTGTGAGGGTTCTAGGGTTCCCAGCTTACACAGGAGGAGAGCTTCTGTTTGGAAGGGGTCAAATGGTCAGGAAGGAGGGGGTTCTCAGTATTTACCACCTGATCAGAGGGCGCGACTTCTGCCCAGACCCACCGAAACCCCAGCACCACATGCAACCACAGATCCAGGGTCCCAGGGCCCACAAGGAATGGGAGAGTCAGATGTTAGAAATAAATCTGGGCTCTCAGCAATGACCACACACTCTAAAACATTTGGGCAAAGCAAAACTTTACTTCTGTAGAAGGGCACGAGTGCTGAGTTCAAGCATGCACACGCGCTGATTTAAGCCCTTCCGCGCCCCTCACACCAGGGCCCTGCGTTCTGCTGTCATTAGCAAGAGTCTTTGCCTCACACTCTTACTGCACTTAGCTGATTCAGAATGGCGTGCAGAAGTGTGGAAAAAGCGTGTGTGGGTGGTGGTGGTGGTTGAGGTTTCTGCAGGACATTCCAAGAAACATGAGTGTGCAAGACATCATTTTTCTAGTATGACATCACACATATTTCAGGACTTGTTGACTCACGAGGGGCTTCTTGTTAAATGGTGGTGTGTTGACTTTAGCCCTTTGGCAGAAAAAAATGGTATTTTTCACATGGGCAGCTTCAGAGAAAGTTCTGGGATCCTCAACGTGGTCAGAGAGCCAGACAATGTGAACGTCTGCTTTAGAAGGGACGTTTGGCTAGGATTAGTGTCAGACACCTGTCCCGAGCACTCACCCTCCACCAAGGGCACTACAACCGCAGTATTGTGTGCAAAGAATTGCCAAGTACCAGAAGAAAACCAAGGGTTCCGAGGACACAAAACAAAGTCAACCAGCCAGAGAGTCACAGACATCTAGTTGATTCAGCAGGACATGGTTGAGATGTGACTCATTTCTTTAGGAACACGGGTTCGTGGATGCAAGCCTGTCACGCCACTCATTGCTCAGGGCCCAGCTTGTCCCCGTCAAAGAAAAGAAAACTCCTTTTTCTAGGAGGGGCTGAGCACACATCAAGAACAAGATCAAGCCCTCTCTGTGTGTACGACTACTGCAGTCTCAGATCTCAGTCTTCGTGAAGAACACTTGGGGCCCAGGCCTGGGAGTGTGTCTCACAGCAGATGTGGGTGTGACATAGTTTGAAATGCGCGTTACCCCTCTCCCTCCAGGCTCATGTGTTTAAATCCTTAGCTGTTGCCAGTTTTGGGAAGGTCGTGGCACCTTCAGGAGGTGGAGCCTTGCTGGAGGAAGGCAGTCACAGGGGTTGGGCCTTGAGGTTGGTTAATCCCACCCTGCTTGAGTGAATGTCTGCTCTTGAGCTCAAAGCAGCTCTCAGCCTCCTGTGACGTCTGCAGGGATTTAGCGTCTCCTGCTTCTGGCAGCCAGCCATTTGGACCGCATCTTCCCTCAGGAACTGTAGGCTGAATGGTCTCTCTTTCTCCCTTAAGTTTCGCTTGACTTCGGGTGGTGTCTCACAGCAACAGGAAAGTATAACTGGTACAGAATGGGACTGAGATCCTTCCATTCTCACAGTTTCCCTGGGAGAAGCTGAGGCTGCCGGACCAGGGGACCGCATTTTGAGAAATGCTCTTTTACAGAGTCATTGTAATGGAGTCTCTAGACTTTATTATGCAGGAAGGGGGAAGAAGAAGGAGGGGAAGAGAACAAAGAAAAAGGTCAAGAGGATAAAGAGCGAGAGGAGGAGAAAGAAGCAGAGGGGAGGGAGGGTCTCATAGCCCTGAACATTTCTAACACCTGCCCATTTAATCTTAAAGGGCTGGTAGCATGGATGAGGAGGGGTGGGGTTTAAAAGGCCCTCTTGCTCTCACCAGCCAGAACTCAGTCGCATGATCACACCCACCTGCTAGGCCAACCCACAGTGACCAGAAATGAGCCGTGTCTAGCACAAGCGGCCTTTGGAAAAGCCTGTTCTCTTCGCTCCCCTTCCTCTTTCATCTCTCCTCCTCCCCATCCTAAAGGGGGGGTCTCGTTGACGGAGGCGAGGTCTCAGCACAGAGATAGCACTAGTTAATTTTGTGTTGCAGCAGCAAAATGCCTGCTGGAAACACTTTGCAAGGAAAGGTTCGCTTTGGATCACAGTTTCAGAGGCTTTTGGTCCATCCGGGCAGGGAAAGCAGAACACGGCGGCTCTCTGTGCAGCGGGAGGGCGTAGCCGAGGCTGTTCACATCACAGTGGACCAGGAAGCAGGAACCAGGGTTGGGGCTCTCATGTTCTAGTCTGCCCCTTCTGACCTACTTTCACAGACTAGACCCCCTCCCCCCACACCTCCTAAAAGTTCTGCAGCCTCACAACACAGCCCTCCCAATTGGGATGTGAGCATTCAACCATGGGCCTGTGGGAGACATTTTAGATTTAAATAATGGGGCATTTTTTTTATTGTTTATTCAATTGTGCATGTGTGTGTTTGTGTGTGTGTGTGTAGAATCACGAGAGAATTCAGGAACCACCATGGACTGCCTCTACCTCCTCCTTGTTTACTCTGCCCCAGGATTCACAGGCTCTGGCCTACCAGGACCAGAAACACAGGCCACCCGCTTCCTCCCGGCGTGTATACATGGGATCTAGGATCCGAACTCAGGACCTTCTGTCTGCAAGACAGAGGCTTAATTCCTGAGCCACCTCTCCAGCCCCATCATGGGGAATTTTTACGCCCTTGCGTCACCAGCACGCACTGTCATGTTAGTGATGGACAGACAGAGGACAGGGACTTGCCATGGTAGCTCCTCCTTCCTTCAGGAGGGGTGGAGTCTGGGCTCTCAAGGGTTGGTGTCATAGTTAGACACGTGTCAACTTGACAGCCCTGGTCACAGTTGTGAATTAGCAGTTGAGTCCTGAGCAAACCTGCAAGAGATCATCTAATAGGATGGAGAGGGTCCAGCCCACGGTGGGTGGGGCTAGCTCCTGGGCAGGTAGAAGAGATGCAAGGAGCTGATTAAGAAAGCTGACATTCTTTGATATACTTGGCTAGACATGGTGGTCTGGCAAGTGGGAACTGTCCATCCCTCGGACATCCTGTGGAGATGGTACGCTCAGTTCCTTTGGCCCCTGGCATTGGCATGGGCTCTCCCGCCAAGCTGGAGGAAGAACTGTAGCCAGAATATTGTAAGCTAGAATAAGATCCCTGGTTCCCATCAGCCGTCTGGTGCTGAATTTATCGGTATCATGCGGAGTAACCGTGACAAGAGGAGTGCTTAACGGGTTGGCTTTGGAGCCGAGACGGAGCTTGAGTCCTTTCCTGGGTCATATGACGCATGGCCAGTCCTGTTTTAATGGTCAGGAGGTGGAACGTGGAGAAAAAGGTTTGGAGTACTCCCCCACCCTCTGCTGGGTGCACCCCGCCACCCTCCCCCGCATGCGCGGCAGCTTGCCGCAGGAAGGCCCACGCCATGCGGTTCCCTCGCCTCTGCCGGGACCGCACTCAGCTATCGAAGGCCAGTGCTGCCGTCATCAGCCGGCCAGGTCCCTGACTTGCATCTTCTCCATCTGTTGTGCTGAGAGTGACAGGCGCCGATGTTCACAAATAGCCCTGGCCTGGCCGTTCGCTCGCTTGTGTGAATACGGAAGCGTCTTCACTTCTGGGCTCTCGCCAGGTGGAGCAACTCCGCCCCCCCCAAGGTGACATTTACACAGGCGGCGGTGCAGAGAGCCACAGGGGACAGTGGCAGTGGCCTGGAGCTGCCATCTCCAGGGAGGGGAGAGAAGCTACAGGCTTGTGACTTTGTTTATTCACGCAAGGGGGCACCTACAGCAGAAGGTTGGGGGGAGCAGCTGGAAGGGGGAGTGCGGGCAAGGGAGCCGCTTTTTAAAAGTCAACCTTTATTGTGAGCCACACACAGCTTCAAATAGCTTGCAGATGTTATTTGATTAATCGATTCATTTGTGGGGGGAGGGAGGGAGAGAGAGAGGGAGGGAGAAAAAGAGAGAGATAGAGAGCTCTATATGGTGCACTTATAGTAGTCAGACAACAAACTTCAAAGGTTGGTTTCGTCCACGGTGCGGGTTCTTTACAAGTTTGTGCACAGGGGTCCTGACTCGCCGAGTCTCTTGCCAGCTCCCCACCCCCTTTTTCTTTTGGGGACTGGAGAGCAGTCTCACCCACCACCAGCAGATTCTTCCCACATCAGTTAAACAATCAAGATGACCCCTTGCAAGGCTGCCCAGCGGCCTCCTAAATTAGATGATCCCTCAGCGGTGTGCCAAAGAGCTCACCTCCCACCTGTCAGGGTGACAGTTGAAAATGCTATGCATCTTCACATAGTCACCCACTCACATCTCGTCCACCAGGTCCTTTTGAGTATACCTCGGGGGCGACCCCACCTCCAATCACCACCAGGTTGCCAGTGGCACTCGGACCCTCTTACTACCTCTCCCACAGTATCCACTCTCCATCCATCGTTTTGACAACCCCCACCCTGCCCAGGGAGCCTGCCGATGTCACCATTGACACCATCATTGTCCTCGCCCACCCCTGTCCCACTCTGACTGCTCAAAGGTCATCATGGTGGTCCCCCCAAGCCACCACCATCATGCCAGTAACATTTCCTCACCACCAATGCAACTCAGCATGGGTCACGCCCATTTTGGGTCTCTCCTATGCTCTCGGGTTTGTGTGCAAGATGGGAGTGGAGGCATCCAAGGGAACCTATCAAGGACTGCACAGGAAATGATCCACATGGGCTCCTGTGTGGAGCCCTGTGTCCCCAGCAGGTGGTGCTACTGTGAGAGGTTCTGGAAGCTTCAGGTTGTGGAATCTAGGAGGAGGAAATAGGTCACTGGGGCAAACCCTTAGGGGCATATTACACTTCCTGTCTTGTTCTCTTTCCTGTCCACAACAATGGGAGCTATGCTTTAACTGCAGTGTCTTCTTTTCTAGGAGCAACTCAACCTCCTGAAATCAGGGATCCAAAGCGTCTCTCCTGCTTAGTAAGTTGTTGCTGTACTTAGACACAGTGATGAGAAAAGTAACATATGCTTCATGTTACTATCAGCTGCGGTGACTCTTGATGCAGGGGGAAGAGAACGGGGTCTCAGCCATTCTCTGCCCACACAGTTGCTTTGCTTTTTGCAAAGTGTGTGAATCTCCCTACCCTCCACCTTCTTGTCTGCTGCGCCTTTGTCCCCAACAGAGACCAGGCTGAAGTCTCTGTGTGGGCTTTGTCTTGAGGGGGGCACCAGGAGACCATTCCCCTCTTCTGTTCCGTTCCACACCTGACCAGCTTGCTCCCTGCCGTGCATGCTTCCCAGTCCCCAGAGGGTGATGTCACGTATGTAATCCTGCGTACGTGTGAGGTGGGTGTGAGCCTTAGTGAAATGTCCCTTGGCTCAAAGCGAATGAAAAAAATCTGCTTCCTGCTACCAAGGTTGTGTGTGGGGGTGTCTCTGGAAGGCTGCTTGCTGTCTTTTGGGGATAGGTTGGGGATTCTGAAGAAAACATCTGTCCTCTCTAACCCCATCCTTGGCTTCGGAGAGGGAGATGGAGAAGAGCTGGGTCAGAAGTGGGGGTCAGCAAGAAGTGGGCGTGTGGGTTGGGAATGTCTGTCTAGTGGCTCTGTTTGACTGCCCCCCACTCCCCACTTCTTGTGACTCCGCCTTCTACAGTGCTCAATTCACTCCGCACCTTCCTAGTGTGCGATGTTGATAGGGAGTTTTTGATCTCCTGGATCTGCTCGCCAAATGATACAAGGTCTTCATGTTTCCAGGTTCTTGTGTTCCGGAGTCAAAGATTGAAACCAGAACACGCATAGAGGATTAAGGCAGAGTTTTTTAGGAGAGAGAAAGAAGAGAACTCACAGATGTGAATCTGTGAGGGGCGAGAGCCCTGGAGAACTCATGGACTCCAGGCATGGGATCCATGAGGGTTGAGAGAAAAGTCAGGTAGGTGCTCATGGACTCCAGATGTGGAGTCCCATGAGGGGCAAGGGAATCAAAGATGGCTGCCAGAGTCAGGTATATTTATAGGGTTAGGCAAGCCCAGGGGAAAAAATGGCTTTTCCTCATTGGTTAGCTCTAGTTTCTGCACACCTAATTGTAGCTTTTGGTCCTTTACATCTCGTTGGTCTGTTCACATTGGGGCCCAACTCAGTTGATCTTGTTCCCAAACTCAAGGTAGTGGCATAGCTACAGTGGAGAACTCATCTCCATATCCTTCCATGAACAGAGGGCTGGGGGAAGTTGGTGACATAGGGCGTGTTCCTTAGGGTAACCCTAACCCCAGGGGATGACTTGCGAAGACCTTCAGAGATCGTCCCAGCATGGCTGCTCTAAAACTGCCTAGTTGTGGGCGGGTCAGTTCATTTTTTGTGCCGCAGTTTCCCCATCTGTGAAACAGAGAGACTCCACCTCCTTGTGTTGGACCGACGGTCCCTGGAGATCGTCCACTACCATCCAGTCCTGCGCAAAGGCTTCTCAGTCAGATCTTCCTTGGTGTTGTGGTTTGAATGTGAATTATGCTCCATGGGCCTATGTTCCATACATGAATACAGCAAATTTATGATATTTCACACCTCAATCCCTTAACCCATTCCCATTCTCTTTCCCCATGACAACCCTTCTTCTTCTCTGCCAGACTTCCTCCCATTTTCATGATTGCTCGCATATGTAGTCCACGGTGTTTTCTCTGGGTTGTCCCTAACGGCAAGTGCCTTAGTACTTGCTGCAGCATAAATCCTATGCCAGTGGGTACACCACTGAGGAAAGCATTGCCTCTTGCCCCCGTCCTCCATCAGCATTAACCCTCACCAGTCTCTCAGGGAGGTGTAAGGTCTCTTGAGATCGTTCCCGTTCTGTGGTGACTGTTGACTGGCAGTTCCCGGGCAGGTCTCCTGGTGCTATTGGGACGGTTTTGGAACCTTGAGGAGGACGCATCTTGCTGGAGGAAGCACATCAGTGGGGTGGGGCTTGAGGTTTGACAACCTGGCCTTGCTTCCTGTTCTGGCCCATTCTCTGCTTACTGAGTTCAGCCGTCGGGCAAAGGTCAGCCACCAGCCTCTCTCTGCTTGCCCTGTGTGCTCCTGCCATGATGGGCTCTAACCCCTCTGGAGCCATAGGCTGAGATAATAAACACCGTTTTCTTAAGCTGCTGGGTCAGAGTATTTTACCACAGCCACAGAAAAACAACGGAACACTTGGTAATCCGAATGGTATTAGCACCAACACCAATGCTACTGACTGTGACCATAGCAGATTCTGGGAGCGAAGATTTGGGGGTCCTAGAGTCACCCCCACTTGCCTTGGGGCCACCACTCCTATGGTTCTCACAGCCAGATAGTTCTGTCAAGTACTGACAGACTTGAGGGACTTAACAGAGGCAGTGGGAATTCTCACACTGCTCATTCCTTGCTGTGCTCTGCAAGGCTGAAAGAAATGTCCCACTGCGACTTCTCTTGACACCTTGGGAGCTCCTCCTTCCATGGGGTCTTCCCCTCCTGGGTGCAGTCACGTGCAGGACTGGGCTCTTGGGGACAGCCTGGCCCAGGTCTGGCAGGTATTCTTGAGGTCAGACTTAGAGGTGAATGACAGCTGAGGCCTTTGTTGTAATATTATTGTTCTGTTTTCATGGGTCTGTGTGTCAGGTGTGTGGATGTATGTCTGCATCTTCATATGTGTGGGTGCTCGTGCATGTGCAGGTGTGCATGCATATTGTGTGTGTGTGTGTATGTATGTGTGCATGTGTGTGTGTGATTGTGGGGGGGGGCTGTGTGTGCAAGAGGGCACTTAAGTATATGTGCCTGAGGAAGTCCAAGGGTGACATTGAGAATCATCCTGGATTGCTCTACCTCCTTATCGCACTGCTCTAGGTTTTCCCAGGCCTCACCTTTTAGGGTTAGAATTACAGACTGCTGTCACGTTCTCTTGGCATTTTGACTTGAAATCTGGGGAATCTGAACTCAGGTTCTCTTGTTTGTGAGGCAAAGGCTTTCACCCCAGACTTGCTGCATTTTAAAAAATTTATTTATGTGTGTGTGTGTGTGTGTGTGTGTGTATGTGTGTGGAGAGAGAGAGAAAGAGAGAGAGAGAAAGAGAGAGAGAGAGAGAGAGAGAACGCACTGTGTGTCCCTGTGGAGGACCAAGGGTGACTTCGGGAATCATCCTGGATTGCTTCTACCTCCTTTTTGCTTAACTCTGAGGTTTCCCAGGCTCTGTCCACCAGAGCCCAAAGTGCAGGCCTCTGCGGTTTCTGCCTGCCATTTTTTTTTACCTGGGACCTGGGATCCAAACTCGGGACCTTCTGCTTTCGAGACAGAGTCTTAACCCCTGAGCCATCTCTCCAGCTCCTTGCTGCATACTTTTGAGGGTGCCTTCTTACTGAAACAGCAAGAGTGGACTCCATTGCTGTCCTCCAAGGGCCCCGACACCCAAAGGTGATGCAGAGGTGTGTCATGAAGGCTAAAGGCAGCAACATCCCCGAGTCTTTACATTTTCTTCAAAATAAGGTGTTGTGGTGTAACCCAGTCTGTCTTCCAACTCATAATCCTCCTGCCTCGGGTTCCTGAGTGCTGGGATCATAGATATGTGCCACCGTGCTGCCCTCCCTGAGTCTTCGGAAAGGGTTGAAGGGACTGGTGTAAAAGCTCAGTGGGTAAGGACCCTGTTTGCAAGCTTGGTGACCCGAGTTCAATCCCTGGAAGCCGACATGGTGGAAGGAAAGTTGTCCTCTGACCTCTAGCCATGTACCATGACATGCACGGCTCTCTTGTTGTTTTTCTCAAATGAATAAATAAACGAAATATTTAAAATTAAAAGAAGAAGTCGGAGATGGTGCGTTGAATGTATGTTTTTAGTGTGTTCCTCTTTCTCACATCCTCACATCCTCTCCCTTGCTTCCTTCCACCCATCACAGCACAGCTGTGCTTTTTTGACCTCCAAAGGAAAGTCCGAACTGATCCAGAGGCAAACTCATGTCTCTTGATCGATCATGTCCAGCAGCAAGAAAGAACTGTGACGAACTGCCCCTGGGACGGAGTCCCAGTTGGATTTGAACTCTGTGCAGGAAGGAGTGGGCTTCCTTGGTGTGAGTTGCTCTCATATATGCCAAAGAATTCACTGCTGGCCCTGCCCAGTGTCGGGGAGCCGCACGCCAGGCTTAGAGACCACCACAAGTAAAGAAAACAGAAGTGTTCTGCTGGGTCTAGTAGCGCATTCCTTTTTGGCACAAAACTTGGGAGGCAAAGGCTGAGGACTGGGGGTTGGTGGCCAGCCTGGGCTGCATAGGAGACCCTGACCCCAATAAAGAAAAAAAAACAAAGAAAAACACACACAAAAAAATGTTGCTTCACCCAAACCTGGACCACACTGAGTGCACGTGACTCTGTGGAAAACGTGTTCTACTCACCCCAGGGACCAAACCTGCAGTCTTTCTGGTTGGTTTGTGCCTAGTTCCAAATGTCAGACACCATCCCCCCCAGGAGGGAGCGACTCTGGCAAGCCCACCAACACTGACTGTTTGTCTTCACTAATGAGACCTGGCTCAGTTTAGAAGTTGGAACTATTCTGGTAGAGATGGAGAAACGCTAAGGAGACACCAGCCATGCCTTTACTTTGGCTATTGGACAGTGGACACCAAGACTTGAGAGCTTCCTCAGGAGAAGGATAAGGCCGGGTACCAGCCACAAGAGGAATTCTCCTGAAAACAGGTGCCACATAGTTCTGCCATCTCCTCGGACTTCCCTCGCAGGAAAGACTGGAGCAGAGACAGTGCTGGGTGTTTGAATGGCAGGTGTACACTGCAGCATCCAGTTGAAATCTTGGTAAACCAGCAGAGAATGCTCATTATTCATATTTTTAAAAATTTTTTGTGAGCCAATTGAATTCCCGTAAGTGGCTTGATGTCATCTGGAAGGTGGAATGTGTCCAGTGGGCGAGGCCAGGCCTTCTGCAGAGAGCTGACTATTGAATGCAGGCTTCCAGGTCCTCGTGTTATGATTGACAGGTAGTCCTCTGAGAATGGCATTACTCACAGTTGTGCAAAAGTGATGCATGTTAATGCATCTTTTCTTGGGTCCGTGATTCATGGTGAGATTCTTTCGCAGTGCCCAAGTTGAACATCAGGACTCTGGGCAACAGTGTCGAGTGGAGGAAGGTACAGTACGGCAAAGGGCAGCTGTGGGAGCCCCCTGGTGGCCATCTTGGGTAGTGAGTGGAATGATGCCCAGATTGGGGGGAATAAGGGGAAATGAGTAAATCATTCAGGATACTGATTTAGAGAAAGGAGACCATACAAATTCACATATATATGCATGAACACACACACTAATGCAAATGCATGCACACAAGCACACATATACAAAAATGCAGATTTGGAAAAATACATAAATATACACACATATAGGTGCACTCACATGCATGACCACATATACACACATGCACATGTGCACACAAATTCACAGATCTAGAGAAATACATAAATACACATAGGCAGGCACACACATTTGTGAACACATACATATATGCCCACATGCACAGTTTTGGAGAAAGGAGGCTGCATGAATACATACATGCATGCGTACACATTCACTTGCATGCATGAACATGTGCATACACAAGCACATGTACACGAATGCATACACCTCCCATCCTGCCATAATGACCCACTCTTTAGGCAGCTGCATAGGGGTAGTCTGCAGAGCAGGGGCATGTTCTGTTTATTTGCTGTGACGTCCTCCCCCCCAGTTCCCTGCATGGGGTCCGCTCACTTCATTCCTTTCCATAGTCATAGTCCTTCAAAAGCAAGAGGACAGCACTGTTCTCACTGTAGCCTTGGAGCCGAGCTGGGCCCAGGTGCTCCTGGATGGTGGCCACGCCCCTCTGCCCAAGACGCTGGGGCTCTAGCTCTGGCGGCTAACATTTCCTTTTCTTTTCATGTCTGTTAGTGGTTATTGAAAGTCTGCTTGCTGCCTGCCGGGAATCGGCCTTGCTTTATCTCTTCAGCTAATGCTCACGACAATTTGTCTAATACATTTTAAGCACTCAATAAATACCGGTTAAGTAGATATCTTATGCTTTTGAATTGCGTCTTTTAAAAATATTATTTTGTCACTATGGTATGTGTGCGTTTTTGTATGAGTGTGTATGGGTGTGTGATATATGCATGTGGTATGTGTATGCATTAGTATACATACATGTGTGTGTATGTGTACGTATACACATGTGTGAACACGTGTACACACTCACACACCTCCATGCCTAGTGTCAACATCAGGGACGTGGGCTATTGGGTTGATTGGAGGTACAGAGAAAAGGCAGCCATGGGAGCCCCCTGGTGGTCTCCTTGGGTAATGGTACTCAGATTGGGTGGTAACCTGAAATGTGTGTGTGTGTGTATGTGTGTGTGTGTGTGTGTGTGTGTGTGTGTGAGTATGTGTGTGAAGGTCAGAGGATGACTTCGCAGAGTTACTTCTCTTCTTCTACCTTGATGCGGATTCCACAGATAAACTCCAGCCATCTGGACAAGTGCCTTTGTCCACTGAGGCACCTTTCTGGATCTCAATGGGGTCTTCTTGCACTGTCTCCCCCTTTACCTACAGGGCTGTGGGGTTTTGTTTTTTCTTATGATTCTTGGTTACAGTTCTTAGTCCAGCTTTGCAGGAGAGCTTATATCAACACCAGGAGCCGAGGGAACTGGCCACACCAGATCTACTGAGAGAGGGGCAAACCTCACTTGCCAGACAGTAAGGCTGCCAAAGTATGTGGAAGTTGTCATAGTTAGGCACAGACGTCAACTTCACAGTTGAGAGTTTGAGCTCTGGGCACATTTGTGGAGAATTAGTGGTCAAGTTAAGCCCAGAGCGAACCTGCAGGAGATTGTCTGGCTGATGGGGAAGACCCAGCCCATGTTGGGTAGGACTAGGCCCTAGAATGAAATATAGAGAGTTGCTTGAGAAAGCTGGCATCCTTGTGTACACTTGGCCAGACATGCTGGTTTGGCAAGTAAGGATCGTCCCTCTCTCAGCCATTATGTGGTGATGGTGTGGCCTGGTGCGTGCTCTCCTGACAAGTTGGACTGAGAACTGTAACCAGGAATCATAAGAGAAAATAAGCCCCTTGTTCCCTTAAGCCGTGTGATCACGATTCATCAGCAACCATGCAGGCTGACTGCTGTAGAAGTATAATTACTGGACCAGCCCCTCCATCTTACCCACCTGCCATAACCTGGCTCCATCCAGTATGGACTGGGTCTTCCCGCATCAATAAGACAGTCCCCTGCAGGCTTGCTCAGGAGCTTGCCTTAACTAGTAACTCAGACAAATACACCCAGGGCTCAACCTTCAATTTTCAAATTGACACCTGTATATCAAACTAGCACTGTAGCTGAGTCTCACAACCTATGAAAGTGTGCGCGAAGAGCATGTGGTCCTTGTCATCCCTCCAGGGAGGGGCCCCTAAGACACTGCAACAATGGAGATTTGCTGGGGCAGAGGCCTGTCTGGTCCATTACCTTGATAAATGGTTTTAAGGAATTGGGATTTTTTTCTCCTCTGCTATGTATCCCAGGCTAGCCTCAACTCCCATTCATTCCTCCTGCCATGGGCCATCACGCTGGTGCGGGGGCGCCTTTCTGAGCCTGTTTGTGGGGATGTCTGCATATACAAAGTCCTAGACCACAAACCCCTCCCATGAGGACCCCGAGGCACATGTACCAGAACCCCCAGAGTAAGTGCCTGGGGAGGCGGGCCTTCATGTCCACCCCCCCCCCACCATTATGTTATGAACAGCACCAGCTTGCTCTTGAGCCCACATAATCAGCGTGTGAATTAACTGCGCAGCGAGCTGTATTTTAAAGGCATTTTTTTTAAATGCCTCTCCTTGGGCGCCTCTGTACTCTTTAGAAATTAAATTTAGACTGTGATTTCATTACCCTTTTTATTTAATTTATCCTAACGGTTGCGTTCAAGCTGTGAACCAGCTGTTGACTTTGAAAAAACATTGTTCAGTTCGACAGGAACATTTTCAAACTTAATGTAATGGTTGTGAGTAATCACCAACGTGGCGATCACCCTTCCTCCCCAGCGCCGAGGGTCACGTGACGGGTGCCGCGGGGACTCGGAGCGTTGCACTTTGCCACCGACAGAGCCCTCAAGGAGGACCTGATGCCGGGCAGCGCTGAGATGTTGGTCTCTTCAGTGCATCTTTCCCGTGAGGAAGTGAAGTCTAGCTTTCTCCACTTTACAGTTCAGCTTGATGTGACCACCTCTGGCTAAGGACCTATAAGCCAAATGGATGCTCCTGCTGCAAGGGGCTAGGAAAGTGCACCAAGGCTAGTCCTCCCCGGGGGCGGTTGGATGACAGGAGACTCTGCCGAGCATGCTGATGCTGGAGCACAGTGGAGCCGTCCCCAGTCCATGTCCCCTGGAAGCACCCTGCTCACTAGACCCTGTGATAGTTAATCCTGGGTGTCAACTTGACCACACCTGGTATTAACTAAGATCGGACCACCTGAGGAGATTAGCCAGATCAATGCATTACAATACAAAACCAGCCCTAGATCCCATTGGAACCTCCCAGTCGCGGACCATGTAAAACGAATCACAGAATAGGAGACAGGTGAGAAGAGAGACTCTCAAGGAATCCTCCAGCCATGTGGATGGGGGTGACTTAGCCTGCCAGTTTCAGCCACCAGCCATGTCACCTCCACTGTGGAAGACTGTATCTTCCCTCTGGAACCATAAGGTGAATAAATTTCCTTTTCTCCCTTAAGTTATCTGACTTCGGGTTTTCTCTCGCAGTAACAGTAAAGTAACCATTACAGACCCAGTCCCCGCACGCCAGCTCCGCATCACAGCGACCTGTCTCTCTTCCATGAAAACACGCAATGAGGGCTGGAGAGGTGGCTCAGGGGTTAAGCCTCTGCCTTGCAGGTGGAAGGTCCTGAATTTGGATCCTAGACCCCACGAATAGATGCTGGGCGGAAGCGGAGGGCGGCCTGCACTTCTGGTCCTGGTGGGGCGGAGCCTGTGAATCCCAGGGCAGAGTAAACAAGGAGGAGGTGGAGGCATCCATTTCCCGAATTCGTCCGTGGTTCTACACGCACATGCACACACACACACACACACACACACGCACGCACGCACGCACGCACAATTGAATAAATAATAAAAAAAGAAAAGACGCAATGAGCAGGTGGCTGCCTGAAAAACCAGGAAGAGATGCCTCACGGGACATGGATCTTGCAGGTGTCTGGATGGGGCCGCATCTGACCCAGGGAGAACAGATGGATGTGCATACTGAGGTCATCCAGTGTGCAGGACTGACTGTAGTGGCCCAGGCAGACAGAGGCAACGTCAGAGCAAATCTGCTGACTGGCATTCCCTCTGGGAGCAGACCCAGCAGCTGCACCCTCACCAAGTCCCAAAGCTCCCAGCGGTACCACAGGGTGGCAGGACCTGATTCGTGGGGTGACTGCCAGGAATGAAACTCCAGAGGCAAATGCTGAATCAAAAGCCAATTTTTTAAATACTCAACTCAAAGGACCCTGGCTCACCTGTCACAACCAGTAACAAACCAGACGCCCTGAAAGATGGGTTACACATGCAATTATACACACCTTACTTAAACAAGAGGAAGAAAGGGAGCCCTTTCTGACAAAGATCTACCTAAGGAATAGGACAGTCTTCCTGGGAAGTATTTGCTAAGGAAAGGTGGCAGGAACTGAGACAATCAGATGCAATAAGGACTGATGTTTGCCAAGGGCAGAGACTTTGACTTTCATTCTTCATGAGCTTCCTCACAGCAACCTCTCACCTCAGTTCCTCAGAAGAGGTGAGGGGTTGAGACAGGCTTCCTAGAGTGTAGGCTTTTATTAATATTCCATTGTATTTCAACAAGGAATCAAAGAGGCAAGGCATACAAAGGAACTTCTGCAGAAACAGTGCTTATTTGGTGAGGCTTAGTGTCGTCCCATGGGCTTCGTGTGACGTGGGCAGAGAACCTCTCCATGCATCTCAGCTTTTCCATCTCAGCCATAGGAAGATGGCACTTCAGGGCTGGAGACATGGCTCAGGGGTTAAGACTGCCTTGTAAGCAGAAGGTCCTGAGTTCAGATCCCAGGTCCCACATAAAAACTCCAGGAGGAAATGGTAGTGGCCAGCACTTCTGGCCTTGGTGGGCAGAGCCTGGGAAATCCCAGAGTGAAGCAAAAAGGAGGTAGAAGCCATAATAGCTACTTTCCACTGTTGCTGTGAGAGAATACTCAAAGTCAAGCAACTTAAAGGAGAAAGGGAGATTTATTCAGCTTACGGTTCCAGAGGGGAGAAACAGTCTTTCATGGCAGAGGTGACACAGCTGGTGGCTGAAGCTGGAGGCAGGCTAAGTCACTGCGAAAATCTTGGAAGCTCAGAGCTGCTCAGTCCAGTGGGCCAGTGGGTGATGGCTGGAGGATTCCTGGAGAGTCAAAGAAGCAGAGAGTCTGTCTTCAAAGTCTTCTGTTCTGTGATTCCTTTTATCTGGTCCACTACTGGGAGGTTCCAATCAGATCTAGGGCTGGTCTTTGTGTTGTAAATGTATTGATCTGGATAATCTCTTCAAGTAGTCTGACAGCTGATCTTAATTAATGCCATATGTGGTCAAATTGACACCCAGGATTAACTATCACAGAAGCAATCCAGGATGATGCCTGAAGTCACCTTTGGTTCTCCACAGGGACATACAGTGTGTGCCCTCTGATACGCACACACACTCTCTCTCTCTCTCTCTTAAAAAAAGAATTTGAAAGATAGTACCTCAAGTTGGTGTAAAAACAGGAAACACACAGTGTGTCCACAGTGCATAGTGCTGGCCACATATAGAAAGCAGCCTGGTGCCGCAGCCCACCACTGGGGGGACTCAGTATTTAGCACCAAGAATTCTTTCAGGTTCTGAATGTAACTTCTGAACCGCTGTGCTCCTTCAAGGAGACTCTGAGCAGCTGGCCACCGAAGGTCCTGGGCCTGAGGGGTAAATTCTCAGCAACCAAATGATCATGTGACTTCATGGTTTGACCGAGTGTCCAGACTTGAGGAAGTCGCAGAGGAAATCAGACTCGACGGAGAAATGTCACATTGGCAGTGGTAACACCCTGGTCACCAGAAAAGAAACTGTTGATTGGTGGCTGAGTTGCAAATGTAAGTGTCCTGTGGAGACAGGGCTTTGTAAAAAGCAATCGGTGGGCATCGATTGCCTTATAGAATTTATGACAAAGAGCATTTCCTATTTTATTATTATTTATAAAGGTCACTATGCAGACTTTATAGCAGTAAAATTTACAAAAAGGGCTGGGGAGATGGCTCAGTGATTAAGGCCTTTGTCTTGCAAGTCAAGGAACCTGAATTTGGGATCCCCAGATTCCATGCAAAAAAAACATTGGATGGATGTGGTGTGACCTGCTTTCTCCAGAAGGCTTTCCACGGAAGCAATCAGAAATGACACTGGGAAGGTGACTTGACTTAGACGATCCCCCAAAGGTGCACCCTTGCTTAGGGGCTAGCTGTTCTGACGGGCTTCTGTGCAGTGGTGGGCGCTTCTATAAGTGGAAAGAGCAAAGGCTGGAATTGTGACCTTGGAGATTTGAACATAAGATTTAGGAGGTTTCCTGGTCTATATTCTTTTCTGTCGTATGTCACTAATGACACATACCTGTGTTGACATGACCCCTAGAAGACCTCTGGGTATACCTGGGAGGATTCCTAAATTGGGGTTAGGCTCTGAGAATGTCTGTGAGGGATTGCCTTAGTTATGTTACTTGATGTGAGGAGAAGATGCATTTTTTAAAAAAAATCTTCAACCTCATAACTCTTTTTAGAGAGAGAGAGAGAGAGAGAGAGAGAGAGAGAGAGAGAGAGAGAGAGAGAGGAGAGGAAGAGAAAATACATGGATGCCAAGGTTTATGGGTGACTATCAGAAGCTCACTTTCTTTTTAAATATTTTATTTGAGAGGCGAGAGAGAGAGGGAAAACTTCAGAGTCACTTCTATCTTTCCACTGTGAGGCCTCTGGGAATGGAACTCTGGTCACTGGGTTTGTGAGCAGGTGCCTTATCCAGTGAGCTATATTACCAGATCCTTTGTTTTTATTTTTAGTTTATGGGCTTTTAAGCCTTTACACATGGATTTGTGTCATTTCTGCCCCTTAGTACCCAACTCCAATGCCCCACTTTCCCCCACTATAACCTTTCCTCTTCCCCACCTGTCTCTCTCCCACCCTCATGTTCTTCTGTGTGTGTGTGAGTGTGTGTGTGTGTGTGTGTGTGTGTGTGTGTCCCACTACGTCCCATCTGGATTATTAGAGCATGTGCCTGGGTGCTTGCTGCAGCAGGGTGATACAATACCACCGAGGAAAGCAGTTCCTCTCCCCCCATCCAGCATCCACCTTCACTAGTCTCTCGGGGAGGGGTGGGAGGGGGGTGCTCCTCGAGGCTTTTCCTGTTCTTGTTTAATGCTGACCTACCATGCCTTCTGCAGCTGCGTATCTCACAGTTGCATGAGGAGGTTCATGGGTGTTTTGGTCCTATCATATCTAGAACATGCCACCTATCTGCACCCCTCCCTGCCTTCAGGCTCTTACCGTCTTACACCACCCCCTCTTCCACAGTGGCTCCTGAGTCCTCAGTTGGGGGGGTATGACTTGTATGGAGAAATCTCATCTTAATTGTGGATGAGACTGTTCATTGGGCAGAAGCCCCTGGACTGTATAAAAAGGAGAAGCGAGCTGGGTACCAGCATGCAGTCATTGCTCTCTGCTTGCTGACTGTGGCTGCCATGCGGCCAGTTCCCGACACCTTGGCTTCTCCAACACGATGGATTGTGGGTTGAATAAACCCTTTCTCCCTTAAGATGTTCTTACCACAGCCCAGGCTGATTTCAAACTCTTGAGTGTTCTGCCTCAGTTTCCCGAACACTGGAATGGCAGGTGTGTGCCACCACACCTGACCCCAGTCTTGGCATTTTGGGTGCCTGGAGCTGGGGACCGATGGGTCCCCCAACAGCCTCTACCAGCAGCAGGCGAAGGCGACACTCGGTCTTGTCCAGTGGGAACTGGCTCATTTGCATGCACTAGAAACAGAGTTTAATTAATCACAGTTTACATGCTAATAACCCTTGAAATATTTTTATGGGTAAATAATGGATATTTCCTGCTGTGGGGGAAATAACTCGTTTCAGACTTTACTTGTATTTCCCATCAGGCCATTCGAGTGACATCTACAGTCACAACAGGAAGAAAGAGGTGCTGTGTTTATGTTTTTTTGGGGGGGTCTGCATTGGTCGGGTCTCCCTCACTGGTGCTTGGTGATAGGAGAGACAATTGGGTGACCAGTCCTGTGTGGCTACTTTTATTTCTAGGCCTCCTGGCTAAAAATACTGTGGTGATAATTCTATGGTATTCATGATCATTCTCACTCCCACAGCGACCACTGGAGCTTCATCAGCAGCCACGCCAGCTTTACGTCACATGCCATTGCTACTGCCATGGAACTAAGTTCACCAGGACCACACCCAGATGTCTGCCACCAGCTCTAAGCCTACGACCACCACCACCCAAACCTTCACCACTGTAAAAACCATCACCATGGAAACCACCATCACCACAACCACCGCCTCTTACTTCACCATTGCTGTACTGTAACTACTACCTTCCCCATCACGACTACTACCATCATTGTTGTTGCAGTTTGCCTGTGTGGTTGCTGATAAAATCACCCCATCACATGACTTGAGGGAACAAGGGGTTTATTATCTTATGATAGTCCATTTACAGTTCTTAGTCCAGCTTGGCAGGAGAGCACACACCAACACCAGGGCCGAGGGAGGTGGCCACACCATGTCTATATAATGGCTGAGAGAGGGACGATCCTTACTTTCTAGACCAGCATGTCTGGCCAGGTGTACATAGGATGCCCTTCTTGGGCTTCTCTGCAGCATTCCTGCCACACGCTGCCTGGGTTCCTACCATTCTCTGAAACCTTGGAGGAGAGATCTACATCCTCCTGGCTCCTGCATCTTTGATGCCTCTAAATCCAGGACCACGTGGACAACATCGCCAGGTTCCACCATAACTCCAGGTGGAGATGGGCTCCCTGGAATCAAATCTCATTTAGCTTCTCTGTGCTGACTCTTGGGAGTAGGGTCTACATCTGGACCCCCATTGGACTCTGGATTGACCAAGCCATTTCCCTGGCCTGCCAACTGCCTTTCTGTGTCCAAACCCATCTTGTTTACACATGGTTCATGTTCATGCCCTGCAGCTATTTATCAATGAAACTGGGAATTAGCTCACTTAGCACACGAGGAGCCAATGATCCCAGCAGGAAGATATGTTGTCTATTTAGGTACGACTTAAAAAAATCATTTGTTTATGAGACAGAGAAAGGGATGTCTGGAAGACAACTTTTGGAAGCCGGTTCTCCCCTTCCACCTTCTACATGTGAGCTTGATGGATTCAGATCAGGGGGCCAGGTTTGGGCACAGGTGCCTTGACCTGCAGAGCCATCAGGCTGGTCCCATCTTAGGTGTCATCCAGCGAGGGAAGAAGCTCAGTCCATCCAATTTCAAAGTCAGTGTGGGAGAAAATGATGTTTCAGTATCGAGGACAAGAGAGGTTCATAAACAGTTACCAGACTGAGACCAATTAGAAAAGAAGTCAATAAAAGTGATGTGGCTCAAATTAGCATTATTTATTCGATGCGTTGGAGAAGGCTGCTGCTTTGCTGAAAGGCAGATGTCTCTGAGAATGAATGACTGTTCCGGCACAGAGCTTAGTGTGGGCTGTGCTTGGTAGAGACTTGTGGCCTTTGTCTCTGTCACTGACTCTGACGTCCCATGTGTACCAGTTGACCCAGTCACATCACTTATGAATCATGCGTGCTTTGCTTCTTGCTTTTGCTTGGTCCCAAAAGAAGAAGAGTGCTATCACTATCTGTCATGGCTAGTCACAGGTGCCAGGTTGGCAACTGAGCTTGAACTCTGGGCACAGCTGTGAAGAATGAGTAATTGAGCTTAACCCCCGAGCAAGCTTGCAGGAGATTGTCTAATTGATGGGAGAAGGCTCAGCCCACGGTAGATGGGATGAGTCACTGGGCTGGTGCAGAAGATGGAGGGAGCTGGGTAAGGAAGTTGGCATCCTCCAGTATACTTGGCAAAACATGCTGGTTTGCCATGTGAGGATTGTCCCTCTGTCAGCTGTTCTGTGGGCATGGTGTGGCCAGTTCCCTCGGCCCTTGGTGTTGGTGTGGGCTCTCCTGCCAAGCTGGACAAGAAACTGTAACCAAGAGTCATAAGCCACAATAAAACCCTGTGTTTTCTTAAGCCATTTGGTTGTGAATTTATCGGCAACAAAGCAGAGTAACTGCTTTGTTAACCATAGGCTCCGGCATCACGTGACTCCATGCTGGTTGGCAAAGAACCGACCCAGGATGGACTGGCAGATGCTAAACGCAGTGAAATGTCAACGAGTCCTGCTGGGCTCACAAACTCCTTGGTGCAAGTTGGTAGGCACCTGAGATTCTTCTGTGACAGTGCTAGACATCAATTTTCAAGGTGAAAAATCAAACTTCAGATCTTTAAGACAAAAATCCAATCTTGAGGCTGGGGAGAGGACTTAGTGATTAGAATCTTTGCCTTGAAAGCAAAAGGATCTGAGTTTAGATCCCTAGATCCCATGTAGAAACTCCGCACAGAAACGGTGGTGGCCTGTAAGTCTGGCCTCAGAAGGCAGAGTCTGGGAAACCCTAGAGCAAAGCAATAAGGAGGTTGAGCAATCCAGGGTGATTCCCAATGTTGCCCTTGGGCCTCCACAGGCACACATACTCAAGTGCCTTCTTGTGTACATATATGTGAACACACACACATACACCTTCCACATGCAAAGCACACATGTAGGTGTGCATGTGTACATGCGTACACACACGCGCACGCACGCGCACACACACACACGGGCGTGCACGCACACACACACACACACACACTCACTCCAATCCCAGTGTGTCCTGCTGCTTCTGGTCCTTGCTGCAGTTGTATCCCACCCCTCGGCCATGGCTGTGCCCCCCATAGCCTTCGTCTCCACGTGTGCTGTTCCTTCCCTTCCCGTCCACACGGGAAGCAGCTCTGCAGGCCCTGCCTTCCCTGACTCAGTGAAGCCTCATCCGACACCTGCCATTCACACTCCTGAACCCACATGCCAGGTGTGCAGCTCTTGGTGCAGACTGGGGACTGCGGGTGTTTAATGAAATCTTGAATTTTCCCACAAAAGCAGCTTGCTGACATTGTCTGGCTTCCTGTCTCCTCCTGACTTCCTCTTGTGGTATCTTCGCTTTTTCTCTTCTTCTCTCCTCTCCCACGTGTCCTGCCCACTCTCTCTTTCTTAGCCCCCTGTCTCTAATTTGATCCTCCCTCTGAGTTTCTCTACCCATCTCTGCCTCCACCTCTGTTTCTTTGTCTCTCTCTCTTTACTCTGCATTACCTGGCTTGAGTCGTGTGTGTATGTGTGTGTGTGTGTGTGTGTGTGTGTGTGTGTATGAGGAATAGTGCTGACAGCCAAACTTTGACACAACAAAACAACTTAAGGGAACAGGGGTTTTGTTTTTGTTTGTGACTCTGGTTACAGTTTTCAGTCCAGCTTGGCAGGAGAGCTCATACCAACACCAGGGGCCCAGGTAACGGGCCCCATCACATCACATGGATTGCTGAGAGAGAGCCGGGCAAACCTTAGTTGCAGACTGCATGTCTGCCAAAGTGTGCTGAAGATGCCAAATTCACTGAGCTAGCTGTCTCCGTCTCACCCACCTGCCCAGGGAATGACACTACCTACAATGAGCTGAGTCTTCCCCACAATAATCTGGCCCCTGCAGGGTTGCATGGGGTTAGTCCTAGCTATGGATTTCTTTTCCGGAGGATGCTGAGACTTCTCCTTTGGCCGAAGCCTCTTCTGCGGACCCCATCTGGGTCTCTGGCCAGGGCAGATGTCACTATAACCTGGTTGACAGGAACACAGTGGTCTTTCACGATTGTGGGGAGGAACGTGAGCTGGCCTGTTCCAAACTCTACACACTGTGTCTGAAAGTAGTAAGTGCTCAATAAGCATGACTTTCTAGCTCCTTCTGTTCCTTGTCTTCGAGAACAATGTCCTTTTGGCAGTGGAAGTGGTAGGTGGGGTAGCAGGAGTCTAAAGTTCTGGTCCTTGCTCTACCGAGGCATGGCTTTGGGCCAGTATTCATTCATTTTCTGCCACTACAACAAAACACGTGTGGCTGGGTGTTTTATAAGGAAAAGAGGGTCATTTAATATAGAAGGCTGAAAGTCCAAGGTCAGTGGGCCACATCTGATTGGACCGTGGCGAGGGTCCCCTGATTCCATCACAATGCATCAGAGAAATGGGAAGAGAATGAGTCACGTGGAGAGGCCAAGCATGTGGGAATGAATTCCCTTTACAACTATCTGCTCTTGTGGCTCAAGGGTTAAGCCTCTGCCTTGCAGGCAGAAGGTCCTGAGTTCAGATCCTAGACCCCACGTATAGACGACAGGTGGAAGTGGGGGCAGCCTGCGTTTCTGGTCCTGGTAGGGCGGAGCCTGGGAATCCCGGGGCAGAGTAAACAAGGAGGAGGTGGAGGCGTCCATGGTGGTTCCTGAATTCATCCGTGGTTCTACGCACACACATACATACACACACATACATACACACACATATATACACACACACACATACACACACATACATACACACATGCACACACATGCATACACGCACAATTGGAAAAAAAAAAAAAACTTCCTGCTCTCGGGAGAACACACCCCTGAAGCCAGCGTAAGAATGTTCTCGCTCAAGAAAGACACCAACCAGCCTGTGTGCAGACTGGCTGACGGATAAGCTGTCAGCCCCCTTTTTGTCACTGTGACAAAATACTGGAGGGAAACCACTTAAAGAAGAAGGAAAGCCAGCAACCGACGTCCTCCTTCCAGGCCCCATTTTGGAGTTTCCAGTTCCTACAGCGCTTCTAATCCATCCACCAGGCAGCACCCACATGACCGGGCTCTTCCCCAGAACCCCACTTCTCAACAGTGTCTGGGGGCCGGAGATGGAGGCTTCCGCAGCACGTGATTCTGAAGATGAGTTCCATCCAGGACACAGCAATCCTTGGGACCCCAGGTGCCTTCCACAAGCGCGGCCCCTTCCTTTGGACCTGGGGCTTGGCTTATGTCTGTCCTGCCCGCCGACTCAGACCATTTCAGGGCATAGGGAAAACGACCCTGTTCCTGATTTATGTGTTTGCTTTTTCTCTCCTGTCTGCCACATTTTCGCTTTTATTTAGGTCTATGTTCAAAGCTGTAATTACTTTCTGAATCGGTAACGTCCGTGTCCAGGGCGAACAGTTTCCCACCCGTGTCTGGGCCGGCCACTGGTAAACAAACTTTGGCACGGTGGCTGGGAGAGTCCCACTGAAATAGCGCCCCAAATAAATAAAAGCCAAAGTAGGTATTGGAAAATAACTTTCAATTACGTTTGAATTCCTGGGAAATTACATCTTACGTCTGTGTTAGGGACAAATGAGTTCTCTGTGAACAACATGTCCAGAGTGAGCAGCAGAGCTGGGGAACAATAGCTAGGTAGGAGGAGGAGACAAGAGCTACACAAAGAGAGTGACGCAGTGCTGGGGAGATGGCTCAGTGGCCAACCATGAGGATGTAAGTTCAAATCCCCAGCTCCCATATAAAAGTCTAGCAGAAAATATTGGGGAAGCAAGAGACAGAGAAGTCCCTAGATATCATTGGCCAAACAGCCAAGACAAATTATGACCACTAGGCTCAGTGAAAGACCCTGGCTCAAAAAGTAAAGCAGAGAGCTGAAGAGATGACTCAGGGGTTAAAGCTTTTACCTCACATGCAAAAGGATCAAAGTTCAGATTCCCAGATTCCACACAAAAATGTGAGGGCAGATATGTCCGTGGCCTGGAATTCTGGCTCTGGAAGGCCAGAGCAAATCCCTAGAGCAAATCAATAAGGGGATAGAAGCAATTCAGGATGATTCCTGAGGTCACCCTTGGGTCTCCACAGACACACACACTCAAGTGCCATTTTGTACACACACACACACACACACACACACACACACACACACGCGCGCGCGCGCGCGCGCGCGCGCTCGCATGTGCAAGAGGACACTTGAGTGTGTGTGTGCCATTTCTGCCTGGCATTTTTATGTGGGATCTGAGGATCTGAACTCAGATCCTTTTGCTTTCAAGATAAATACTTTAGCCCCTGAATCATCTCCCTGGTCCAACTTCCTCCTTTCTATTTGGCTCAGAACCCTAGGCTGTGGGATGCTGCTGCCCATGTTTAAGGAGGGTCTTCCCACCTCAAATAATTCAATCTAGACGCACTTGTGCAGAGACTTGTTTCCATGGTGATTATAAGTCACATCAAAAGGACAATCACCATTGAACATCACAAAAGGCCGGTCAGATCCTCTCCCAGGGCTCCGTCCTGGGCTTGACTGGGAGAAATGCAACATTGGAGCTGAGCAGTATGGCAGTTAGCTTCAGGTGTCTACTTGACATTTGATGATTGAACCAGCAGGCACACCAATGAGGAATTAAGTAGCTAAGGCAAGCTGTAGGTTGTCTGGCTGTGTGACTGACGTGGAAAGACCCAGTCCATAGTGGATGGGACCATTCCCCCAGCAGGTGGGAATGAGAGAGAGAGAGAGAGAGAGAGAGAGAGAGAGAGAACTATTTGCCATCTGGGCAGAAGTGTGTGCCACACTGTACCCTCCAAAGAGAGCAACAGATAGTTTTCAGTCATCTTTCTTTGTGACATACAAGGGACTCAAGCAAGTGTGGGCAGATGGAAAGCCCCTCCTGGCTTGGCAGGAACAGAAAAGAAATGAACAATCCTAGACTGAATGTCAGCGAGGGTCTGATTGGTGGTAACACCCCGGAACAGGCGGAGACCATCGGAGCTAGAAGAACACGATGCCCAAGGTCACAAGTATTCCAGAGACAGTCAGCCCAGCTTGGTGCAGGCAGCCTGTGGGATCAGCACCCAGCATCTCCGAGCTGGTCTGGGAGAGCCTGGGCTCTGCTGCTTCTCCTTCATCTATGAAACAGCGAGAGGTGGGCTGGCCCCCAGAGGTTTGTGACACTTTCTTGTTACTTTTTAAAATTTTTTCTGTGTGTGTGGGTGTGCTTCTTTGTGTTTGAATGTATTAGGGGGGCACTGCATGTGCCTGTGGAGACCCAAGGGTGACTTTGGAAACCATCCTGGATTGCTTCTACCTCCTTATTGCTTTGCTCTAAGGTTTACCAGGCTCCATCTTCCAGGGCCAGAAGTACAGGCCACTGCCATATTTTCTTGCTAATTCAAGCACACCATACACAGCGTCGATATGAAGCAGGGCCAGGGAGGCTGTTCGACTCTCCCCATTTGCCAAGCCTGTCCTTCACAAATGTTAAATCAGGGGCCAAGGAGATGCTCAGCGGATACAAGTCCTTATCATGCAAGGATGAAGTTCTGAGGTTGGATTCCAGCTCCCATGTGACAGTCCAGGCATGACAGCCCCAGTGCTGGCAAGGTGGACCCCCAGGGCCATTGTAGCCAATCAGTGACAAGTGATAGAGGAAGATGCCTGATGTTAACCTCTGGCCTTCATGTGCATGTGCATACATGTGCTTGTGTGCACATAAACATGTGCGCACATACTCCAAATCATTCAACAACTCATGGGGAAGTGTGTTACTTTAATCTTCCTGATGCTGAATAGATGCGGGCGCCAAAGGACTGAGAGGAACAAGAGGTTTATTCTTGCTCATGATTCTTGGTTACATTCGCCAGTGTGGCAGGAGAGTTCATACTAATATTAGGCACCCAAGGAGCGCCACAAAATCCACAAGAATTGCTAAGGAGGGGGGCATGTATTCTCACTTACCAGTCTGCTAAGACACTGAAGCAGCTGCCCCCTCTTATCTACCTGCCCAGGGAATGGTCCCACCCACTATGGGCTAAGTCTTCCCAAAGTAGAAAAATATAAACTGTTAAGTTACTGGCAATATAAGTTGAGGTGAAAAAAAATCACCCAGTCCCCAAGACAGTCAAAATGAGAAAATTTCAGAGACACCACCCCGTCCCCCAAGCCCCTCCCACCTCCTCAGCCTGCATCTGAGGCAGCCCCCTAAGAGTCTGTTAGCAGATTAGATTCTGAAAAGTCTGTTAGCAGATTAGATTGATTGCTGTAAGACTGCAGAGGTCTGCACAGCCACAGCTGGGCTTCCAAGCAGCGGTCTCCGCCCATTCCGCCTCCTGCTCTGTAGGTGGAAGCTGCCATTGCCAAGTGGAGGCTATGACCTGGATCTCCACCTGTGACAGAATGACACCTGATCCTTTGCGGACACCACAGGAAAGAGGCAGCTCCTCCAACTGGAAACCACAGAATCAGCACGCTGGGTGTGGTGGAGTGCCCCTCAACTCAGCATTGCGAGGCCCAGGCAGGGCCTGAGGCTAGCCTGGGCTATGTAGTGAGACTCTTAATTCTCTCTGTGTGTGTATCAGAGAGCACTGTGTGTCCCTGTGGAGGACCAAGGGTGACTTTGGTCATCATCGTGGATTGCTTCTACCTCCTCTTTGATCTGGAGTTTCCCAGGCTCTGCTTTCCAGGGCCAGATTGCAGGTCGCTGCCATTTCTGCCTGGAGTTTTTTACGCGGGATCCGGAATCAGAAGTCAGGGCCTTCTGCTTGTGAGGCAGAGGCTTGACCCCTGAGCCATCTCTCCAGCCTCTGTAATGAGACTCCTAAAGCAAGAGAACCAAACCAACGACGAACGACTGCAAGAGTAGCAGGAAAAGACAACAGCAAAGCACAGACAAGAGCACCTGAAACAAACGGCAAACACCCCAGGCCAACCTAGAAGAAAGCAGGGGGAGGGGGACTGGAGGCTCCTTCTCCACAATGACTTTGTGGGCCAGGCTTCCCGAGTGTGGCTGCTGCCTATGTCTTAAGTCACAGACAAGGACAAAATCAAAAAAGCAAGTGAAGCTTTCAAGTAAAAACATTTCTATCGGGCACAATCAACAGAACAAGAAGCCAACTCTGAAAAGAGAGAAAATACTTGCAAGCTAAATATGTGAGAAGGGGATTAATATAAAAAATAGATGAGAGCCGGCAAGGCAAGCGAGTGAGCACAAACCCCAAAAACCCTTGTCAAAGGACCTGAATGAGCATTTTTCAGAAAGACACAGGGATGACGAACTGGTCCATGCTTGGTGGGTTCACGACGCAGCCAGTTGTCAGAGAAGCGCCAATCAAGGCTGCCCCCTCATAGCTGTTAGGATGGTCCTTTTCAGACAGAGGCGAGTGACAGGCTGGGCGGGAGTGTGGGAAACTGAATCTTTGCCCAGGGTGGCAGAAAGTGAGTTGGTTTAGCCACTATGGAAAAGCAGCACGGAGGGTTCTGGAAAAGTTAAGACTAAATCACCCTGTGGACATTGTACTTAAAACATTTTATTTATGTATGTGCATGTGTGCGTGTGGATGGGTATGTGTGCACATGTGTGTGTGCGTGCGGGGGTGTGTGTGTGTGTGTGTGTGTGTGCGTGCATGCAAGCATACAAGTGCTGTAGACATGCATGAAGGTCAGAGGATATCTTTCAGGAGCTGGTTCCCTCCTTCCCCCGTGTGGCTTCCAGGAATCAAACTCAGGTCACCAGATTTTTGTGGCAAGTGCCTTTACCCACCCAGCCATCTTGCCGTCCCCATATTATCTTTTTCTTTGAGACATGGTCTTGCTAGGTTACCTCCACTGTCCTTAGACTTGCGAGTCTCCTGCTTCAGCTTCCTGACTGGCTTGAAATCAAATCAGTGGCTGATAGACATATCTGTGCATACAGGTTCATGACAACTTTATTCACAACAGCCAAAACATGAAAATAATGTGTCTATTGAAGAATGAAGAAAACTGAGCATACATACTCCCGACATGGAATGCATGCAGGACAGCCGCATGTATGCCATGTGCATGGATTCATACACAATGAAAGAAATGTTTGCAAATGCTAGGGATGGGTGCCAGGGACAGGGTCTTATTATGTTCTTGAATCTGGTCTCAAACTCTTGGACTCCAGAGAGCTTCCTGTCTCAGCCTCTTGAGTAGGTGGGATGTTAGTCACATGTCGCTGTGCCTGACTCACAGCCAATGCTATTTCAGTCAGAGGAGATCTCCACATTTCCGACAAGGGAACTGGAGGACATGCATGTCTTCATTGCATTCCCTGTTGCTGTGATAAAGCATCCAGCAAAAGCAACTTAAGGATGAAAGCGTTTATTCCGGCTTACAGTTCATCATGGCAGGGAAATCACTGTGTTACAGCGTGACCACCTGGTAGTGTTTCACCCACTGCCAAGAAGCAGAGACACATGGATGTTTATGCTGCATTAACTTGTTCATTTTTATCAGTCTGGGAACCTAGTCCATGGTACAGTGTTGCTTACATTCATGGTGAGTCTTCCCACCTGGATTACCCTATGCTAGATGATCTCTCACAGACACACCTAGGGACTCACCTAGTCTAGACAATCCCTCAGGGACACATTCAGAGCGTATTTTTCCAGGTATTCCTAGATCCTGTGGAGTTGAGGATCAACACAAACATCACTGGATATTAAGGGAAACCGGGCAGACGTCAAATAACCACACTGCGGGTCTCATTTTCATGTGGGTGTCACGGTTTGAGATGTGTCCCCCACAGTCTCTTGTGTTCGGCAAGATCATGGAACCTTGAGAGGTAGGTGGAGCCTTGCTGGAGGAAGGCAGTCACAAGGGGTGGTCCTTGAGGTGGATTAGTCTCACCCTACCTCCAGGAGAAGTCAGTCTTTGCAGCAAGCGGTCTTGCAGTTTTCAGCCTCCAAGATTTCTGCAGTGACGTAGCTTCTTCCAGTTTTGCCCAGCCAGCCAGGGCACCTCCACCATGAGAAACTATCTCCCCTCTGGAACCATAAGCTGAATAAATTTCCCTTTCTCCCTTAAGTTGATTGACTTTGAATGCTCTCTCACAGCAAGTTAAGAGCAACTGTTTCAGTGGGACAGAAATGTCCACTAGGTGGAAGCAAAGAAGACTAGAGGGTGGGATATGGAGAGATACTGATTCCAGAGAGTAGACCATGGGTCCTAAAATGTGTCTGTGATGTGTGAGATCCTTGACAGTTCTCTCTCTCTCTCTCTCTCTCTCTCTCTCTCACACACACACACACACACTGCTTATATTCGTGGCATGGCTGCACTGTTGCTCCGAATACATACACTTTTTTGTCAACTAGATATTAATCATTTCCAGCAACTCTGCTCAGCTTTAATTCCTCGTGTTTTATCTTTAGCATGTTTTTGCTGAATGCGTGTACCATCTACATGATCTGAACACTCTTCTCAGAAGAGGGGGATGCGGTCTAAGTCAGCAAAGAGACCAATAAATACATGCATTTCCAAGACAGCTTGAGTCTGCCATCCTCCCCCAAGAAACTGTGTCCTTTGCTAGCGGGTAGGAGCTGCTCAGAAGAATGAAGGGCTGGGGAGATGGCTCAGTCGGTAAAGTGCTTGCCTTGTGAGCAGAAGGATCTGAGTTCCGTCCCCAGAACCCATTGATAAAAGCTATGTAGAGTGGCTGCTTGTGATCCCAGAGCCAGGGAGACAGAGATAGGAGGGTCTCGGGCACTCCCTGGCCATCCAGCCTCGCCTAATTAGTGAGCTCCAGGACAATAGAGATTCTTTCTCAAAACAAACAAACAAACAAACAAACAAACAAACAAACAAACAAAAGATAAAAGCAAAACATCAAGGTGGATTGCATGTAAGGAAGAACACTAAAGATTGGCCTCCAACTTCCACCAATGCTGGAGATGAAGAGATGGCTCAGGGGTTAAGTCTCTGCCTCGCAAGCAGAAGGACTGGAGTCCTTCTTCCAGATCCCATGTAAAAACACCAAGAAGAAATGGTGGCAGCCTGGCGCTTCTGGCCCTGGAGGGGAAACCCCAGAGAAAAGCAAAAAGGAGGTAGAGCAATTGAGGATGATTCCTGAAGTCACCATTGGGACTCCACAGGCACATACAATGCCCTCTGATGCACACACACTCATACACACACATACACATGCAAAAAAAAAAAAAAAATTCAACGTGCTGGGATCCAGTTGTATGTTGCAAGCCTAGTAAGGCACTCTTTTCTCTCTGGAAACTCCGGTTCTGATGCTAACTCCATACTCTCTGCTAAAGGATGTTAGCATGTGAGATGCACGAAGAATACACTATGATCAGGCTGAAACCACCTCCTCGTTACAAGGCTTTGGAAGATAAATGATCTCCGAACAATGATCTCATTTTGCAAAGAATGTTCTTTACCCCTCCAAACTATCTCGCACACCATCTAAAATTACCTTGGGTTCCATTATAGGCCTGCGGATGTGGGGAGGGGGAAAAACCAGCCAAAAAAACCCTGAATGTTCTCCAAGAATCTGTGTCCTTTTCTAAGTTCCTTAGCTTCTTTGCAGATGCTTGGATCATGGGACCAAGTCCTAAGGATATCCTGGCTGTGTCGCCCTAGGGCTCTGGCAGTTAAGTGCTGGTGTACTTGGCCTTCCTGTTTGAGGGTCGTTTAGTCTGGCAGTATGTCCCAGATGCAAACAGAGGGCATGGGGATTCCCAAGTAATGGTCGCCCCTCCACCATCACTTTGTCTATGGAGTTTATCACAAGTGTGGATCCAGGGAATTAGAAACTTCCCCAGGAATCTCAGGTTGAGAGAAGAACTTCACAGAGTACTTAATATTTGCTAGATCTAGAGCCAGCCAGGAGGCCTTTTGTTGCCAAGGGGGGAAGACACGGACGGGAGGGGGGGACCGCAGGGCCTGGGGAGGGGGGACAGCAGGGCCTCGTGGGCGCGAGGCAAATGGGCAAGCCGGCGAGGGGATTTGCCACCCAGACCCCGGGAGTCAGGCAAGAAACAGCATGCAGAGGACGAATTGGCTGCAGACTAAGCTTTATTCAGGAAGTGCTTGGGCTTATATAGGGCCGGGGGTCCAATCAGGTGTTGCCACCTTTCTGCTCAAGGGGAAGGGGGGACAGCAGCCACCAATCATTTAGCTGTTTACTAGGTGTCCAGGTTAGATGGCCACTTTCCATTGGTTGTTCATCCCTCCACCCATTGGTTGTCCATCCCTCTGCCTGTATGGTTCCTTGTTCAGGCTTGTCTATAGCCAGATCTCTTGGATTCGGGAGCCCTGGCTAGGGCCTCCCTGAATCAGCAGTGCCACAGCCTTTGTCTCCAGAGGGAGACTGCACAGCTCTGACAACCTAGCAGACCACCTTACAGAGAGACTGGAGCAGCCTATAGTGGGGTGAGGCCTGTAGCTCCGGCCTCTGTAAAATCAGATCCCTCCCTGAGCCTGGAAGAGGAATTAAAAATATGACAGAGAGATGGAGGGCGTGGGGGTTAGTGGTGGTGGGGAGAACATATACATACATGCCACGGTGCAAGGCTGGGGGTCAGAGGACAACTTTCACAAGTCAGTTCTCTCCTTTCACCAAGTGGGCTTCCAGGAAGTGAACTCAGGCCCCCACATTTGCAAGCAGATGCCTTACCACTGAGCAGTCTCACAAGTCCTGAAAGAGAGTTTTTTTCCTCTTTTTTAACAACTGGATTAATGGGATTTACTGATTTCCAATATGGCCATATTGAATTAATCTTTCCGTCTTTGCTTTTCATTGTTAACTTGAATTCTTACTGATTGATTCTGGTAATACAGGGGCACCCAGCTGGCATAAATGAGAAATAAACGTACTGTATGAAGACACTGGGTCCTTAATTATGGCAGCGGAGCCTGGGTTATCTTGATTTCACACACGTGACCCACACTGGCTGAAAGAGGTCCTCAATGAACCATGGCCTCATAATTTGAGTGTGAGCTTCCCCTCACAGGCTCATGTGTTTGAATCCTCAGCTGGAGTTAAGGTCATGGTACCTTAAGGAAGTGGAGCCTTGCTGGAGGAAGGGGCATCACAGGGGGCGGGTCTTGAGGTTTGGTGGCCCAGCCCTGCTTCTTCTCAGTTGGTTCTTGCTTTCTCTGCCTGCTGATGGTGCGCTGACTTGAATTGACCTCCCATTTCTACCCCCAGCCATGTCTTCTGCTCTGCCTTAATGGACTATAAGCCAAATCCGTCTCCCTTTCTATTTTAAGCTGTGTGTGAGTGTTGTCTCACGGCAACAAAGAAGAATGACTGCTGACACTGTTAGTGTAAAGGGGGGAGGGGAGTCACACACTGTGTGAGACGCCATGTGGAAGTTCATGAATGAAGAGAGACGAACACGAGGGAAAGACTTAAGAAATACAAGTTTCAGACTGGACAGATGGCTCAGGGGTTAAGACTCTGCCTCACAAGGTCCTGAGTTCAGATCCCAGGTCCCACGTGAAAATGCCAGGTGGAAAGTTGTGGTGGCCTGAATTTCTGGATCTGGTGGGTGGAGCCTGGGAAATCCCAGAGCAAAGCATAAAGGTGGTAGAAGAAATCTGGGATGATTCCTGAAGTCACCCTCAGGCTTCCACAGGGACACACAGTGCTCTCTCTCTCTCTCTCTCTCTCTCTCTCCCAATAAATAAATAAACAAATAAATAGATAAAATTCTAAAAAAAAAGAAATACAAGTTTTATTAGAGTTAAGGGCCTGATGGGAGAATATTGGAACAGAAGAGATAGTTTAAAGAGTGAACAGGGATAGCAAAAAGGAGTGGCTTTAAGCAGTGTGGCTTGACAGGGGGAGAGAGAGAGAGAGAGAGATAGAGAGAGTTGAGTCCCTGGGCGGAATTTGAATTGTTTATTAACCTTGCTGGGGAGAATTGCCAAAAAAGTAGAGTGGTGGGTGGGGGGTGGAGAGAAGGCTTCATCTTGGGCATGAAGCTAAGCGTTCTGTTCTTGTTACCTGTGGTCGCAGGGCAGTGTGTGCATGGAGCTGCGGAGACGCTGCTGTAGCTCAGGGGTGTGTGGCTTGGGAGAGTGCGCGCCATTGTGCCAAGTTCCAGGTTGCTGGAACCAGAAGTTGGGAGCGATGCGTTCACCTCCTTGACTGCTGTCTGAGGACTATGTGAGTTGAATCTGGAGTGAGGTGGCAGAACGATTATGATGTATGGCCTGGTGGGAGGAAATTAGATCATTAAGGCCTCTCTTTGAAGGGGGGTGGTGGGACCCTAGCCTCCCTCTGTATTTGAGGACCAGGAAGGGGATGACTTTATCTGTCTGTCTGTCTGTCTATCTATCTATCTATCTATCTAACTATCTATCTATCTATCTAACTATCTATCTATCTATCTATGCCTCTCTCTCCGTGTGTGTGTGTGTGTGTGTGTGTGTGTGTGTGTGTCAAAGGGCACTGTATGTGCTTGTGGAAGACCACCCTGAATTGCTCTATCTCCCTTTTACTTTGCTTTGGGGCTTTCCAGTCTCTACCTTCCAGAGCTGAAAGTGCAGGCTACTGCTATTTCTGCCCAGGGTTTTTACATGGGAACTGGGATCTGAACCCAGGTCCTTCTGTTTGTGAGGCAGAGGCCCTGAGCCATCTCTCCAATCTGGGATAACCATGTATAAAGCCTATTCATTTATCTACTCCTTAGTTCAACAAGTCATTCCTGGCTTCACCCTGCCCAGATAAGATACCTTCATTATTATCTCCTTCAATCCCTGAAACCAATAACTCAGCCCAGGCAGCGCCCCTCCCCCCCCAACTTACCTTCCGTTCTGCAACTGTGACAAACAGGGAGGCTCCAAGAGAGGAGGCGACTTGCTCAGCATCCCTCGACCACCCACCCCTCCTTCTTCCTCAAAGCATTGCCCACTGAGGGCAAGGCTGGCTGAGTGGCAGACCATGGCGTGCGTGGCTGGCTGTGTGGATGCTGGGGCTGAACGCTTGTTCATATCTTGGTGCCCCATGGATGGAGCTATGGCCCTGGCTTTCATATCTGTAAAGTGAGATAATAACAGCACCTACCTTAAGGCCTGTTGCAAAGATGGACGGAGATAAGGTGTACAAGGGCAACTCTTGCAGTGCTTAGACAGCACCAAGTTCTTCCTTCTAAAGCCAAGGCCAAGTTCAAACAACACCTGGAAGGAGACTCCACACTGCAGCTGTCTCTGGCTCCTGTGCCTGAGATGGTGCTGAGGATGGGGGGGGGGCAGCCTCCCAGCTGTGACACTCAGTTGGGTGGACAGCGTTGGGGTGCACTCCAGAGAGCCAGTGGGCAGGGCTGCAAAGATGGCTTCCAGCAGGCCGCTGACGTCAGTGCTGCCCGCCCTGCCCCCCTTGGTGCTTCCCTTTGTCTTATCTGCTGATATTCAGAGTCCTCTTGGGCACCTGCTCTTGTGCCTGTTGCTCCTTTTCATCACTCAGCTTTTGTCTCCTCAGCATGGCCTCTTGCCTGCCATCTAGCACAGTGCCCGATACTGAGAAAGCACCAGGTTCTGGGAGCATCTGCTGAATATACAAGCGAACTGGGGACACAGGGCTTTACTTCCTGATATGGAGCAAGGAGAGAGGCCACAGGTGGGAGGGATTGTGTGGTCTTGGCCTAGATCCCGCTGATATCCTTGAGCCTGCCCACTCCCAGCCCAGGTCATCCTGGGGTGCTCGTGGAGCCGAAAGCTGGCATCTCTTTGGAGATTGAGTCTTGATACTCCCTATTTGACTCTGGCTGCTCTGTGAGTTCTTCTCTGGAGGTCAAGGGCGAGTTATCCAGTCACCAGCAAGATCAAGGCTCTGGGGACCACCCAAGGATGAATTTGGCAGAAGGTTTGGAGATCTGAGATCTGGAAAGGTCCTTGTGACTTAACACCCAGTGTGACCACTAATTGGATGGGTGTCCTTGACGCCTGTGATCTAGGTCCACCTTGGTTTTCTCTCTGGGGAATCAGTGGTACCAACATTATGGCTCCTGGCAAAGAAAGGAAGCTCTCGGTGGGTACCCAGCTGTGTCCGTGGACCAGGCTGGGCTTGAACTTGTGAACATCTTGCCGCGCAGGGCTTGCAGGTGTGTGTTGAGCAGCCTTGCTCTTCTGCATATCCTGATCCCGGTTGCAGGGATTCTCTGGTCACTGCCAAGTCCACCTGGAAACCATCCTGCGGCGGTTGGTTTAGACTTGCTTGGCTCTGTCTGGCCGCTGGGTTGCAGCAAAGAGCTTTCCAGGGTGCTTCCAACGTGACTCTTAGGAAAAAAAAAAAAAAAAAGGAAAAGGAAAAACCTTTCCTGGATTGCTGCCGGTGGCAGACACAGTTTAAATTAACTTAAACCATTTCCTTCCTCAGTTCCTCTTCGTGGTGCCTTTTCTCACGGATAAGGGAATAGAAACCCTTTTTAGGAAAGAACTACGGGAAACTCTTCTCCTGCCCTCTGCCTTCCGGCGAATGGCAGGTCTGAAGAAGGCTAAAGTTTGCAGCCATCGGAGCACGGCAGAGGCGTTCAGCGCGGGTTGCTAGGGAACTGGGTGCAGCGCCCCCCCACCCCAGGGACGCGCGAGGTCCCAGCGCGCCGCCGCCACTGCAGTACCGCATGTGGCCGCTAGGGGGCAATCGGGCCTCGCGGCTGCTGGAGCTTAACTGAGTCTTGGATGCTCCGGTGCAGACCACGTCTGGGCCGAGCTCGATCCCGCTGCCCGGCAGGCAGGAGGCGGGGCCCAAGGCGCTCCACTATGGTCCCCGGGACGTAAGAAAGCTGGTACAGCTGCCCGATTTCCTTCCTTCTTTCTTGTCATCTCTTCTGTGACTCACTCATTCATTCATTCACTTACTACTTCATTTCCTCAACCACATGTCCTTCCTTGCTTTCCTCTTCCATTTTCCTTTATTCGTTCCTTCCTCTTGGTCTTCCACGCCTTCATCCACACCCACCCAATGATTCTCTCCATCCATCAGCTCTCCCTTCCTCTCTGCTCTCTCTCCTTCCTTCCTCGTGCCTGCGGGATTCAGTCAAAAATAACTTCCGTTCCACCGTTTGCTGTCTCTGACCTGTGGCTAACTCGCCTTCACTCCTCTCAGCATCTGAGGGGGTCCATCCCCCCTCCCAGGGCTGTGTGATGGGGGCCTGCAGTGTAAAGACGGTCCTGAGAGACCTGGTGCTACTGAAAGTCCCCCGGACCCCTGGTTCTTACTCCAGCTGCGCCCAGAAAGCTTTTGAAACAATCCTGAGGACTGATCTGGATCGTGTCTCTAGGTTGAGTACTTTAGCAGCGGCTTCTATGCCGGCTCTACAAACTAACAAAACTGTTTCACATTGGAGGGATCCCCGCACTCATATATATATATTAATCTAACGTGCATGGCCCGGGAGATGGTCTATGATTGATGCCACTCAGCGCAGAGGGTGCACCTGGCTTGGGCAGGACACCACCCTCTGCCTCCTTTCACCCTGTCCTGGGATCTGGAGGCTCTTTCCATCTTAGCAGCAGCACGACCATACCCACTCAGACTCCACAGCCAGTAGCAATATGCTTGGTGTGCTCCGGAGATGCCAGATTCTGACCACACCCCCAAGCTATCAGCACCCCCTTCTCTGCTCCATATCCTTTCTTGCAGCTTGCCTGCTTGTTAGCATTCTCTGGTGTTGGAGGGATTTGGGTGTCCCTCCCCTGGAGTCTCAGCAAGGCCAGGTCTCATGGTTGTTGGCTGCTGTGACTTTGCTGGGACGATTCCTTGGGATCAAAGCAGCCCACGTGGTCACCAGCAGGTCTGATTCTCCAGGCTCAGCCCCGGTGGCAGCCTAGAGGCCCTTGTAGGTGTGTGGAGGCCACCCAGCAGAAGATGCTACTGGCACTGCCTGATGCAAAGGAAGTCTTGTCCTTTGATAAAGTACTGACGGCTGAGAGCAGTTAAAATCATAAGCTTTCCATGGAAGATAGAAATATAGATCCACACTGGTGTCTAACTCACTAGCGTTTATCTGCAGCCCCTATTGGAATAAGGTGATAGCCTGAAACCTCAGGGATTCCTGTTTGACTGGAAATATCCCCTGTGTACTAAATTGTATCTCTGTGGCCCATGCTGAATATATGGAAGGATTTGATTATCTGGCTCTTAGGATGGCAATTCAAAAACACACTAGAAGCTAGGAAAGTTTTCCCATAATCTTACCTCTTCTTCCTACTGATCAGAATTCCCACGCCTGGATTTACCTACAGATTCCCAGTCCCCTGACTAAAAATAAAGTCTGGTGGGACTGGACTCTGTTTTCCTGTTCTCGCTCTGGGAGGTGGTGTGATTTCCCACCTATCCTGGGCCAACTGCTTTATATATTTCCATGTCTGTGAATTCCTCCTTCCTTCCTTCCTTCCTTCCTTCCTTCCTTCCTTCCTTCCTTCCTTCCTTCCTTCCTTCCTTCCTTCCTTCCTTCTTCCTCTTTCTCTCTCTTCCTTTCTCTCTCTTTCTTCCTCTCTTTCTTCCTCTCTTTCCTTCTTTCCTTCTTTCTCTCTCTCTCTCTCTCTTTCTTTCTTTCTATTTAGTGTGTGCATGTGTGTGTGTGTCAGAGGGCACATGTGTCCCTGTGGAGAACCAAGAATGACTATAGGAATCATCCTCGATTGGTTCTATCTCTTTTTTGCTTCACTCTGGGATTTCCCAGGTGCCGCCCACCAGGGCTGGAAGTGCAGGCTGCCACCATTTCTGCTGGTGTTTTTTTTTTACATGGGACCTGGGATCTAAACTCAGGACCTTATGCTTGCAAGATAGAGTTTTAACTCCTGAGCCATCTCTCCCATCCATTTGTCTACTTTCCTTATTTCTCAGCCGTAGGGCAGCTTTGTGGGCCGTCATGCTGGGTGCAGCCTATTTTGGAATTGTAGAAAGAGTAATGCCTGACTCTGAGCTTCAGCTGGCCGGGGAATGTGTGGGATTACTTCCTGGGTTTGCTCTCTCCTGGGAAGGAGTCTTTGGGTCTAGGGTCACTCGTTAAAATGGAAAATGTCCCAGGTCCCATGTCTCACAGACCCAACATGTAGCCATGCCGGGAATCAATACATTTCCCGCCAATAAGCAGTTGCAAGCATGGAAATGAACGCAAAAGAAACCCTGGTAGATTTCACTTCTCCTGGAAAACCTGAAGCTCTGCTCACAAGGGCCGGACACTGCACACCAGAGCCAAGGGAATCCTCTCCTGGAGAGAGGGTAGGTCAGTCTGCTACTCCCAGATTCTACTGGCCCAGTTGCTGACCAACATTCACCCCTAGCATCAGGTACCTTCAATGTGGGGAGTTCTCAGAGACTGACTCATGGATGAAGCCGAGGCTCAGAGAGGGCTGTGGCATTGCCAGGGATCACACAACAAAATAGAGGAAGAGCTGGGATGAAAATGAGGGTTGTCAGAAAGCCGGGATCCCCAGGTGGGGTGCAGCTTAGCGTGGAGTGCTCCTGCAGAGGGGATGTGAGGTTCTGGGTCATATGGGGGTGGGGTTGGGATGATTCCTAATAAGCAGAGACACAGACAAGGACCGGGCTGCTTCTCTGGGAGAGAAGACTGAGTGACTGACGGAGGGCCAGAGACTAGGAGAAGCAGACAGAGGACCCAAGAGATGCTTTTGGGAAGGAAGCCATGGGGAGGGGCCTGCATGACCGTCCCAGCAGGACGGAAGGAGCAAGTGTGTTCTATGTCATGCGGGAAGTCAGGCTATGGCCCAGCCAGTACTTGCTGAGCCCTTTCTCTGCACCAGTCACAAGTCGAAGTGTGTCCCCAGCTTCGTGCTGTCCAATGCGCAGGGGACAAAGCTAATGAACCTTCTTTTCTTTTTTTTAGCTTTTTTTCCCTTTTTTATTATTTATTCAATTGTGTGTGTGTGTGTGTGTGTGTGTGTGTGTGTGTGTGTATGTATGTATGTGTGTGTGTGTAGAACCACAGACCAATTTGGGAACCACCATGGCCCGCCTCCACCTTCTCCTTGTTCACTCTGTCCCGGGATTCACAGGCTCTGCCCTACCAGGACCAGAAACGAAGGCCGCCTCCGCTTCCTCCCGTCATCTATACATGGACTCTAGGATCCGAACTCAGGACCTTCCGCCTGCAAGGCAGATGCTTAACTCTGAGCCACCTCTCCAGCCCTGCTTTTTTTTTTTCTTTTTATTACACATTTTTTACATAATCATACAAGACCCCCTCCTTTCCCTTCTCCCTCCCCTCTCCCTTCACCCCCCCATTGTATTCTCCCCCTTTCCTACCCCTTTATTTCCCCCTTCCCTCCCACCCCTCAGAGCATCCATTTATGGGGGCACTGAATTTCCCTCTGAGTCATCTATGCTAGTGAGGGTTCAGGACTCAGTGGCACAGCCTGGGGCCTCTTCTTGGGCTACCCACTAGCATGGGAACTCCATTATGACTGTTTAATCCATTGCCTCTAAGAATCCTACTGCCTGACGCCTTCTCTTCTGTGGTCTGTATTAGACTTTGAGGGGTCGTGGACATGTCAGTCATTGAACAGGTCACGCAAAGTCCAATCACATTGTGGCTGCATCCTGGCTGCTGCAGCTCTGATTTGTGTGGGGCGTCTTGCATATCGTTGGTCCTCCCTATCTTTAGGATGAACCCTTGTTTCTACCAGAGCCAAGGCCTCAGGGAGTTTTAACAAAAACCTGTGCCAGACATGCTTCGCTTTGCTGTCCTTCCCCAGCACACAGGAAACCACATTTCCCAGTCCTCTGCCACTAGTCAGGGACCAATTCAACAAGGAAGCAAGGATGGAAGTGAAGGGCGTCACTTCCTGCTGAACTGGGAAGATCCCTCTGTGACAATTCGCTCCCGCCACCTGTAGGCGGGGGAAGGCTTTGTAACAGGGACAGGAAAGGAAATTAGCACCCTGGCAAATGGCCCCAACTTGCAGCTGATTTGCAGGAAGACAGAAACCTTTATGGTGCTGAGCCACTGAGTGTGGGGATTATTTGTTACTGCAGCAGACCCCCGCCCTCTCTGACTGATACAGCACAGGGAGGGCTAGGAAGAAGTTGGCTGCAGTTGGAACGCTGAGCTTTTCTGACCACAGATTCTTCTTCATGGGGCTGAGGAAGTGTGCGCAGAGTCTACTGGTTTTGAGAAAGCTTGTTTTCCTCCCAGTTCCTTTTACATTTTGAAATCAGTTTCTTCTTTACGATCAGTGGACACTCACATTTGCTGTTGGTACAGCTGATCAGTATGACACAATGGCCATTGCCTGATATCTTTTACCATATTAAAAAAATTGCCAGCACTTGGGGTTGGCAAGATGGCTCAGTAGGTAAAGTACTTACCTTAAAAACAGGAAGACCTGAGTTCGATCCCTGGAACTTGCATAAAAAAGCCAGGCATGGTGGTGGTGCATGCTTGTAATCCCAACACTGTTGGGGCTATGACAGGACGATCCGTGGGGCTCACTGGCCATTAGACTAATCAGGGAACTCCGAGAGAGAGAGAGAGAGAGAGAGAGAGAGAGAGAGAGAGAGAGAGAGAGGGAGAGAGAGAGAGAGAGAGACCCTGTCTCAGGAAATAAGATGGACAGTTACAGAGAAATGACTTCTGAGGCTGACTCCTGACCTCCCCACACATGTGAACACACACACGCATGCATGTGGGCACACCCCATCCTAACACCAGCCTCATTAGTGTTGGGACACTCTTGCAAGACGTGCTCTCTCATGGGAAGAGATGCTCAGGGGTTAAAGATTGTTTTGAAAAAATTATTTTCCTTTTTCTATTCTCATGCTGCACATATTTGATCTTTGCACAGAGTCCTACAAATCTTGAATGTTCAGTTCATACTTTCTTTTTTAATTGAATTTTTATTTTTCTAGTTTGCTTTTTTAATTGAATTTTGCCATTCTTTGTGTGTGTGTGTGTGTGTGTGTGTGTGTGTGTGTGTGTGTGTGTGTTTGTGTGCATGTGCATATGTATATCAGAGGGCACTGTGTGTCCCTGTGAAGGGCCAAGGGTGACTTTGGGAATCATCCTGGATTGCTTCTACGTCTTTTTTGCTTTGCTCTAGGATTTCCCAGGCTCTGCCCACTAGGGCCCGAAGTACAGAAACTCCGCTGTTTCCACCTGGCATTTTTACATGGGACTTGAGATCTAAACTCAGGACCTTCTGCTTGTGAGGCAGAGTCTTAACCCCTGAGCCATCTCTCCAGCTCAGGGGTGAAAGCTTTCCTCTCGAAAGCAAAGGGACCTGAGTTCTAATCCCTGAATCCCATGTAGAAATGTTGAACAGGGATGGAGACCTGCTTGTCATTCTAGTCCTGGAAGGCAGAGACTGGGAATCCCCGGAGCAAGCTGAGCAGCCAGAATAGCTCTTTGGCTGTGCTCGGGGTTTAATTAGAGACTCAGGCTCACAACAAGGTGGAAGAGTGATGGAGGATGATTCCTGATGTCACCTCACCGTTAGGTTTCCACAGATACATGCATTTAAGTGTACACATGTACATATACCCCCCACATGTTCACATACCACATACAACACACACAGACAGAGACAGACAGACAGACAGACAGACAGACAGACAGACAGACAGACAGACACACACACACACACGAACCCCATGAACATATGCATGGCAAAGAAAAATAAACAAGTGTTCCCTTCTGACCTTCCTTCTGAGGCCCTGGCAGAGGAATCTTGGCAGCTGAACACGAACATGTTAGAAAGAGCCTCCCCGGCGTAGCTCTGAGAAGCTAGGCACCGGGGGACTTGACCAATGTATTTGCTGATGTTTTCCATCTGCTGCCTGCAGCATCGTGATATGGGATCACGATCTGTATCTAACTGAGTCTGTGAGAACCCATTGGATGCGTTAAAAACAAGCATCCAAAGCTAACGAAGCGCGCGGCATCTGGGTCTAACTGGGAATCCTTTCTCTTTCTTAGTGCCACATAAAGATGGACCTTACAATCAATGGAGTCATTGATTTGCTGAGGTGGGGTCCCTATGGACTCAGGAGGTGGGGCCGCTGCCTTTGGAGGCCTCAGAGGAGTATGTGTGTGTATGGGGGGGATTAGAGGGGTCTGAAGACCTAGAACCCTTCTGTCTGGCATGGAGGAGCTTGCCCCATCCTGGGGACACGATTCCCACTGGCCTCTTCACGTCCACCTCCCCTCCCGCCCCAAGCACCTGGGCCTTGGCCTTCTCTGCAGACTCTTCTGGTTTATGGTTGCTCAGTGGGGCTTACGGTGCTCAGGATAAACGCGGGCATGGCAGAGGGACACACTGCCTCACTCTGGGACCCACCACAGCATAGCCAGCCAATCACAGAGGAGCATCTCTAAGTCCAGAGGCCACAAAAAACCTTTCATTTTTTAAACTTGATTATCTTTGATGTTTTGGTGTAGCAACCCACAGCGCTACAAAATTCATGAAGCAGACAACCGAGGAAATGTTGATAGGAGGTTAATGACCGGTCAGGGTCACAGAGCTGTCAAATGCAGAAACAGATTCATTGCCTGCTGTCTCTATAGCTGGCGCTCTTTTCCCCGCCTTTATACTAAATTATATTTAGTATATTTTATTTTTTCTTTTTCAGTTACACAAAGCACACACACACACACACACACACACACACACACACACACTCACTCACTCACTCACTCACTCATATGGTATCTTGATCTTGTTCATCTCCTTCATTATCCTTTTATCCCTCCCTCTTTCTCTTTGAGCCCCCTTTTCTTCCCAGCAAATGCCTTTCCTAACTTCATGATTATTTACATATTTATTTATTTTGTATGATCCTCTGATTTTAGTTGAGTTTGCTTGCATGGGTACGGGATAATTTACAAAATCATGGGTGTTGCAGTCAGCCTGCATGGTTGCTGATAAATCACCATCAAATGGCTTAAGGGAACAAAGAGTTTATTATCTTAAAATTGTCCAGTTAACAGTTCTCAGTCCAGCTTGATAGGAGAGCTCATATCAACACCAGGGCCGAAGGAACTGGTCACATCATCTCTACATAATGGCTGAGGGGGGACAATCCTTACTTACCAGACCAGCATGTCTGGCCAAGTGTACACAAGAATGCCAACTCTCTCTCAATCAGCTCTCTGTATTTTATTCCAGGGCCTAATCTTACCCACCATGGGCTAGGCCTTCCCTATCAGCTAGATAATCTCCTGCAGGTTCGCTCTGAGCTTAACTCAACCATTAATTCTCTACAAATATGCCCAGAGCTCAAACTGAACTGTCAAGTTGACAGCTATGCCTAACTATGACGATGGGAAACTTACCAGTGGCTACATCACTGAAGAAAAGCCATCAACTGCAATAGCTCCTCTGTCAGGATCTTGGATCCTCCACACCCCATCCACGGTGGGATGTTGATGTGCTCAGTCTTACTGATTCTTATGATCACAGCTTTTCTTTGGACCAGTACCTTCTGTTGTCCATGTGTGCCGAAGGTCACATTCTCCACCTTCCCATGGACATCCCAGGAGTCAGATTCCCTCGGAAGCACACAGGCCGGGGCATAGGAGATGTCAATCACTGTGGTCCATGAGCACTGTGTCTGTGGGAAGCTTCCAACTTGACCTCTTAGCTAGCACCATCTGTGGCAAAGGGCTCCACCTCTTCTCTTCCTGGTTACAGTTGATTGGTTCCAGCTACAGAGGTCATAGGACCTAAACACTCTGACCCATGACTCATGTGCGATCTGGCTTGTTCTAAAATGGCCTTGGCCATTCAGAATATCTCCTGGAATTTGAAATAAGATGCCAAGAGGAATTGATTAGCTGGCAATTGATCCCTGAATCTTGTTGGCTGGGTCTGCATGACACAGAACTCTGGGCAGAGGATGGGGCAGGGGATGGGCTACTCTGTTGGTTCTGGCCGCACTTGTCCCTTGGGGTTTACTGTCCTGAGAACTTGACAGTGTGGATCCAGAAGTATATGCCTCATGGGCCACATGAGAACATTTCTCTAGGACACTCTTAGCAGAGGGAAAGGAGGTCCTCATTACTTCCCAAGATATAGCCAAATTGATCCCACCTGCCAATCTACCATCATCTTTTCCAGAGACGCTTCCTGAATTTCTCAATTTCCCTGTGTCCCATTGTCACTGACACTTCCAATCTTGCTGGAAGAGCTCAAACTGTTGCAGTTTCTAGCCATGATTCTTGCTAGTTGCCCTTAGTTTGGGTTGTGAGTTGTGATTATATACCGGGTGTATTTGCTACTACTGTTGAGTTGTTGTGCTTTTACTTGCTGATTGACATTAATTTTTTGACAGTTACATGTGTTGAAAACATTTTCTCTGCCAGTGGAAATTTTAATCAGAAGTTGCTACCTAAGGGGGGAGGTGGCAGCTCAGTAAAGCACTTGCTGCACAAATATGGGTTTGCACCTTCAACATCCACATGAAAAGCGGTCAGTGGAGATGGCTCAGCAGTTAAAGTGCTTGCCGTGCAAGCAAAAGGACCAGAGTTTGGATCTTCAGATCCCATGTAAATGTTTGTAGCAGCACTTAGAATGGAGTTTGGGAAATCCTAGAACAAGCTGGCTAACCATACTGTCCTAATAGTATGTTCTGGGTTCAGTTAGAGACTCACCCTCAAATCATAAGTTGGAAAAGTGATCCAATTGGATTTCTGATATTGACGTCAGGACTTCACACGTGTATGATGCACCCATACACACATGTGTGCCCTAATACGTACATGCATCCGTCCATGAATGCTCCCATACACACGTGTCCACACATGCAATGCATATTTATGCATGCATCATCAAACGTGTGCTCACACATGCACATGACACATCCATGCATTCACTCCACACACATATGCCTATGCATGCATATACCCTCACATACACATGTGTCTACATGTACCTCACCCACACACATGTGTGTCCACACATGCATGTATATAGTCATACATACACCCCAAATACACACAAATGAAACTGGAAAAAAGTTGGATTCAGAGGTGCCTGCTTATAACTTCAGGGCTGGGATAGTGGAAACAAGAGGGTCCCTGGGTCTCTAGTCAGTCAGACTAGTGGAATTAATTAGTTTTAGGTTCAGTGAGATACCCTGTCTCAAAAAATAAAGTGGAGGGCAAGAGAGAAGGAAACCTGATGGTGACCTCTGACCTCCACCTGTACACATATGTGCACATACATGTGACCCCCCCCCACAATAGAAGCAAATACTGTGAAAGAACTTTCATGGAGTTTAACTTGGTGCTGCCATTTTCCCACTGTTCTCTGGACCAGGGAGATGTCTGAGGAGATGAGCAAATGGACCTTTACCAACCCAGGGAGCAATGGCAGACTGTGAGCATGGCTTCCAGCAGCTGCAAGCCCTGGCCCGTGATGCCCATCCCCGTTATTACTGTGAGCCGTACTGCTTCTATGTTTAACATTGGCAACGAGCTGCAGTAGCCAACCTGACGTTATCCCTGAGGCAGGAGCTACCATAAGTAGGAGGGGAGAAAAGCCCACAGAGAGAACTGCTAATTGACCACAGATTTTCATAGTTACTTTGCATGTTGCTGCTAAATTCTTGACTAAATGGCTTAAAGGAACAGGGGCTTTGTTTTGGCTTATGATTGTCCAGTTACAGTTCCTTGTCCAGCTTGTCAGGAGAGCTCACACTGGCACCAGGGGCCAAAGGACTGGCCACAACATATCCACAGAACTGCTGAGAGAGGGACAATCCTCACTTGCCAGATCAGCCTGTCTGACCAAGTGTACAGAAAAATACCAACTTCCTTAACCAGCTTCATCTTATCCACCTGCTCAGGGCCTTGTTCCACTACCCATGGGTTGGACCCTCTCCATCAATCAGAAAATCTCTTGGAAGCTTGCCTATGGCTTGACTCAAATGCCAATTCTTTACGACTGTGCGTAGAATCCCAGCCTTCGATTGTTAAGTTGACCATGACACAGATGTTATGGTAGAAATAGATGTTGGGTTTAAAAGGAAGGTCGAAGGTTAAAACGGTAAAGTTGAGAACAAAAGGGAAAATAAATAACAGGACTGGCAGCCGGATCTGGGACAGTCAAGCCGACTGACTGGATAAGTGGAGAGACAAGGGCTTTGGAAAGCAAGGTCAGCATATTAGTTGGCTGCTGGCTGATTTCCACCAAACCCTTAGGAACACATGCCAGGAGCCCCTGCCCTTTCCTATGGCCTTGCTTCTACTGCAGTAATGTAACAGATTTAACGTGAGTAAGGATGGCTTCTAACAAAAAGCTTCCACCTACTTCAGACCAGAGACCACCCCAGACCACCCTACAGAGGGGGAGCTATGTATGAAGTAACCAAGAAAGACCACAGCTGCATCTTGATAGGACTAAGCTCCCTGCTGTGACAATGCTCCTGACTGGCCAGGTAAATGGAGAACAAACAACTTGTAGTCTAACGGGAGACTTGCCAATCGAGCCTGGAGACTGGCCACACCTGCAGTGGCAGAGCTGACCTGAGAAAATGGGTAGCAAATGGTCATGTGAGTGATGACAAAGAGATGTCAGAGGTGCGTGGAGGGCGGAGGGTGGGGGGCTAACCA